>VSMD01065888.1:0-38888 GCA_008750895.1 Mirza zaza
ATGCAGTTGTCTAAGACCCCTTCCCCAGGAATCTCATCAAACAATGAGGGAAGATTCGCCTCCGCACGAGAGAAGAGGGGGACTTGGGAGTCCTCAGCGCAACCAGCAGACCTGTCATCCGCTCCTCTGAGGGGAGAGCTTACCTGGGCCTCTATCTGCACAGTAAGATGACCTCTGCTCCTGCGCAGTCTGCCCTTGCCTTCCCTACCACGCGGCCCCCATCCAGCTTCCAAAGAGAATCGTTCAGAAAATAGCCTCTGCCTCCTGGTTCCTGCAATCTCCTCTGCGAAAAGGGTGTTTAAGCCTTAACTATCTGCCCCCTTTCAAGTCCCGTACTTTGTGTGCAGCTCCCGTGCCCGCATGCTAATATACTGTGTATGTCTTTTCCTCCTGTTTATCTGCCTATGGTAAGCTCATTTTCAGCAAAACTTTAGAGGATTGAGGGGAAGCTTTCCCTTGGCCCCTACACTTCCAAGGCTGGAAGTCCTTTTCCAATGCCAAGCTCCAGGACAAAGTGAGGAGTAGAAATGTTGCCCAGGCTCTGGTCTTTTAAAAAAAAAAAAAAAAAAAAAAAAAGATGGACAATTTCACATACATGAAATAGAAAAAGCAAAACAGTGGTGTGTTGGGGCCAGCTCTTACTACCAGCTCCTAAGACTTGAGTGTTAAATATTCAGAAATTTTGCAAGTTGCCTGTTAAACCATTGGTTGCTTGAAACAAGCCATGGTTGGAAACCCACAGAAATTGGCAAATGGCTCAAATTTGAGCTTCTCACTCTCCAGCCCTTACCCCAGTTCGTCGCTGCCTGTCCCTGTCACCTGACTTCAAGAATCCTTGTGAACAGGCCAGTCTTGTTTTATCCACACCTATACACATTTATCTCTCTTTTCCCTCATGGCTTATTTGGAGGCAAATCCCAGACATCTTATTTTATCCATACATACTTCAGTATGGATCTCTACATAAAGACTCTTTTTTTTGACATATCTAAAATGCCATTAACATGCCTTTAAAATCCTGTAATTTTTTTCCTCTTTTTTTAAAATTTTAAATTGAAAATTCTACAGCCAATGATTGGAAGTATTGATTTTTTTGTTGTTGTTGCAGTTTTGAGACAGAGTGGTACTTTTTTGCCCAGGCTACAGTGAATGTCATGGCGTCAGCCTAGCTCACAGCAGCCTCAAACTGCTAGGCTCAAGTGATCCTCCTGCCTCAGCCTCCTGAGTAGCTGAGACTACAAGCGAGCACCACCATGCCTGGCTAATTTTTTCTATTTTTTAGTTGGCTGTCTAATCTTTTCTATTTTTAGTAGAGACAGGTTCTCACTCTTGATCAGGCTGGCTTGAACTCCTGAGCTCAAGCAATCCTCCTGCCGTGGCCTCCCAGAGTGCTAGGATTACAGGTGTGAGCCACCAGGCCTGGCACCTGTAATTTCTTAATATCATCAAATATCCTATAGAATATATTTATACAGTTGGTTTGTTTGACTCAGGATCCAAACAAGGATCACACAGAAATTTTTGTTATTATGTCTTGAGTCTCTTTTAATTGATAGGTTTCTATTTTAGTTCCCTGGGTTTGCTGAAACAAAGTATCACAAACTGTTAGCGAAAGTTCAAGTTCGTCCCTTGTCCCAAGTCCACATCAGCAGAAGGAGGACAAGTGGTTTGAGAAGTTTATTAATTTGCTGCCAAATGAGAAGGCTGGCAGACTACTATCTCTTAAAGTACAAACGCCTCACCTCTAAGCAGAAATAGAGAGCTTTTGAAGGGGAGGTTTTCAGCTTCAGGCTCTTGTTGTTCAACTGTAGTTGAGGGTTCTGATTCATCCCATCTTGGGCTAAGACAATCTGGTGACAATTCCCTTGAGCCATCTCCTTAGCAGGAAGAACAAAGGCCACTCCCCTGCCCCTCCCTACCACTGACCTGAGGGCGGAATGAAGGTTTTAAATCCCAAAAAGAGTGAAGGAAGTTTTAGAGAGACAGAAAACATTTTTGCCCTTTTTCAGGCTGTTCCCTGTCACAAAACCAGGTGGCTTAACCACTTCAGTACGAGCGTCGACTATAGTCGACAGCCACAGATGAATGCACACAGCTGAGTGTCAACTTTAGCCAACAGCCGTTATATGACTTTTCTAATTTTTCATTTATCAAAATAAAATTGTGAACATTTAAAAATAACGTAATGAAAACATATATGTATATGTTGCCTATTCTGATTTACATTACAAGCAAAGCTGCCTGTAAAGTAAAACAAGCTTTCAGTGCTTTAAAGCTTTCCTCATCACACGAGAGCAAAACGGACTCGTCGTCAATGCACAGCACAAGCTATCGTGTGGACTGTGAGTGCTGGCTGTGGGCAAGGTGTCGTGGCCGGTGAGCGCCTTACTGAAGTGGTTAAACAACAGAAATTTATTGTCTCATATTTCTGGAGGCTGAGAGTCTGCAATGAGGTGTTGGCCGAGCTGGCTCCTTCTGAGAGCTGTGCGGGAGGGTCTGGTCCCCCGCTCTCTCCTAGCTCCTCGTGGTTGGCTGGTGGCTCCATCACTCCCCATTCTGCCTTCATCCTCACATAGCATTCTCCCCCTGTATCTGTGTCCAAATTTCCTTTTCTTGTAAGGACACCAGTCATATTGGATTAGGGCCAACATTGATGACTTCATTTTAACTGTCTCATCTCTGTAAAGACTCTGTCTAAATAAGGTCACACTGAAGTAAATGAGATTAGGACTCCAACATATGGATTTGGGGAAGACCTAATTAAACTCATAACAGTTTCCTTCTTTCTCTGTTTATTTCCTTGTGATTTCACTGTTGAAGAATCCAGGACATGGTCCAGTTTCTTCTGGACTTTGCTGATTTGTTCCATGAGATCCCATTTATAACATGTTCCTCTATCCCACGTATTTCCTATAAACTGGCAGATAGACCTAACCCCATGACCATGTTGTTTTAGCAAGAATACACCAGAAGAACTTTAACATCTGTGTTTCCCTTTTTGTGATATTATGACAAATCACAGGCTGAAGAACTGTTAGCCTGATCTATCCACTTAAAGTTTCCCATCAGCCTTTCACTGAATGACTTTAATAGCCATTGATGATCATTGCCTAGATCCATTATTCCATTTGGGGTTGAAAAATGTAATTTTAAACTCTTAGTTCTTTGGCATTTAGTATCTGAGATTCTCCCACAAAGAAGAACTTTCTGATAACAACTACTTGCTTACCCTGAGGTATAGTTCATGCAGGCAAGACAGGATAAATATTCTACTCATTCCCTTTATTTATTCGTTTTTAAAATAATGAGATGGTTTCCGAGAATCTTCCAAAGAACAAGGAGGGTTCTTTTAGCATTGTAATTAACTCATGGATTTTTAATATATGCAATTCATTGTAGTTCTTCTATTTATTGGCATTATTATTCTTTTTGACACAGAATTTCCCATCTTTGTCCAGTGACAGCCCTTAAAGTTGGCTCCAGAATTCTTCTGATGCAGTTCCAAAAGTCTTTGATAGTCTCCTTGCTTTCCAGTAAATCAATGTATTCTAGGTGCATCCTGTACACTTCTTGTCCCAGACCTAAAATCAGCCATTTCTGCAAGGAACACTGGTTTCTTTCATGGGAAGCTGGCATTTAGAGGCAAATATCAGAGTAATAGAAATGTGCATTGCTAGATTATTTATAGACTTTGTTAGTGGACGGTGGTAGGAAATACTTTTATAAGAGAAAATAAATCATGATTTCATAACAATATTGTCAACTTAAATTTAGAATTACAGTGTTTTATATACATTGTTTAATTTTATGCTTGCATTTTTTAAAACTAAAAATCTTGGTTCCTAATAACTTTAATGTAATTATTTATTTGCACATA
The DNA here is from genome assembly GCA_008750895.1 of Mirza zaza. NCBI lineage: Eukaryota > Metazoa > Chordata > Mammalia > Primates > Cheirogaleidae > Mirza > Mirza zaza. The sequence goes on from VSMD01065888.1 coordinate 3,878, forward strand.
TATACACACACACATATATATCTAGGTTGGTCAAAAGTATTTGCAGTTTTAGCATTGTTGAAATTTGCCGTTTGATATTGGAATAGATTCTTGAATCTCAGTGAAACATTACATCTGAGAAGTGTGCTCAGCAAATCGATGAGACGCAGTGAAAACTGAAAGGCCCGAAGCCAGCACTGGTCAACAGAAAGGGCCCAATTCTTCTCCACAACAACGCCCAAGCGCATGTCACACAACCAACGCTTCAAAAGTTGAACAAATTGGGGTACAAAGTTTTGCCTCATCCACCATATTCACCTGAGCTCTCGCCAACCGATTACCATTTCTTCAAACATCTGGACAACTGTTTGCAGGGAAAACACTTCCACAACAACAGGATGCAGAAAATGTTTTCTAAGTGCTCGTTGAATCCTGAAGCACGGATTTTTACGCTATAGGAATAAACAAACTTATTTTTCATTGGCAAAAAATGTGTTGATTGTAATGTCTCCTAATTTGGTTAATAAAGATGTGTTTGAGCCTCGTTATAATGATTTAAAATTCATGGTCCAAAACCACAATTAGTTTTGCACCAAACTAAATATGTTTCAGATGAACAATGCCAATATTATTACCAAATAAATATTGTAGGTATTATTACTGAACACAATTTAAAATTCATTTGTAGTTGTTTGGTCTAGTAATGCATAATCCACTAGGGATGTTCCCTTGAGTCACAGTGCTTTAAAGACACCTGAAATAGTTCCTGTCCATGTGGTTGACCCATTAGCTCAACAAGGTTATGTGCAAGAAATTAACAACATTAATTTGTTTCTCTCTGCTTCAGATTTTGAAAGATTGCTTCTATTTTGATTGAATTTTATTTTCTAATTATAGAAAACACACAAGTCCAAAGTCAAATCAAGAAAATGAGAAAAATTCAGTATCTGGCTTCCGTTCCACCTTTCCAACCTGTTCCTCCTTTCCCACAATAACCATTTTTGTTTTATTTTCTTGGAGTAACCACTCTTATTGGTTTTTGCTTTTATCCTACCATATAAGAAGTTAAACAAATAGGTCTTTGTGTATATTTCTCTTCTTTCTTACATAAGAAATAAGTTTAGCCTATTATCTCCAAAAACTTTTTTTTCACTTAATAGATCCTAGAAATCACTCCATAAAGAAAGTTGAAATTTGAGGTCTTTTGATAACAATCTTCATCATCAAACACAAAATTATTTTCCTATCACAGCAGCACCAAGGTCACCAAAAAGATGGAATGCCCCTATTGGTGTCAGAGTTTTTTCATGAGTAAAAATGAAGCCATCAACTCAGACTTTCTTAGGCAGCTCGTTGGAGCTCTCTGGGCTTCCCACATAATCCTCTGAGTAACTTTCTGTATTCTAAGAGAGCATCAATAATAATACTTGCAGTTAGTCATGTGACTCTAGTGTGTGAAAGACACAGCAGGACTTACATGAAGGAAACATGGTGGGGGGCAGAGGTGGGTTCAGTCCTGGTATCTTGGCTTCCTGGTAGTGTCCCCTTGAATAAGGGATGAGTAAATTCCTCAACCGGTTGCCATGAGAACCAAGTAAAGCGAGGTCTGTTCAGTGCTAGGTACAGGGTCTTGTGGTACTTAAAATGCAGTGGTTATAATTGTTATTTTTAACAAGTCTTTCACATATATCATCCCATCATAATTCTCAGAACAATCTTTTCAGGTAAATATCAGAGTTGACACTATTTAGTTTTAGGGTAAATTTATGACACATTGTGGCTATACTCTCATGTGCCACACCTTCATTTACTGTAAGTTTAGGTACCTCTGGTATAATCCGTGTGTGCAACACATGATGCCCATGCCCTGTACTTGGACTGTGGTTTTACTCTATAAAATAAGGAGATTTTAACCACAGAATAGCTGCTTTTCTGACAGACTGCTGCTCGTATCTCTTATTAATTTATGTCATGCTTGGTCCTTAATCAGGAGTCAACCAACAATTAGAGCAAGGTCCCTGCAGGAAGCTGTGATCCCATTTATGACAATCCATTATGTGATTTAAATTGCAAGAAGGAACTGTGGGGAGAAGGGGATTAGAAACCTCGTTTATAAATTAGAACTTGACTTTTATTTGAGCTAGTCCCTTTAACTAGATCATTTCTGTGATTCAGAAGACATTTTCATTTGAAGTAAATATTCTCCCTGTGACCTTTTATATAAAAAGAGATGAAATTATCAAATGGTATTTTTGAGCAGACACATTTTAAGACATTAAATCTAGCGTGTATGTGTGTGTGTTCTCAGTACATTTTCTGTAGCCCAGTGAGTCTCAAACTCACCTGCACATTAGAATCCCAGGGGAGAGAGAATTTAAAGACTGATTCCCAGAGTGCACGCACTAGAGTGCACATGACTAACTGCAAGTATTGTTATCGATGCTCTCTTAGAATATAGCAAGTTACTCATGGGGCTGTCTGGGAAGCCCAGAGAGTTCTAATGAGCAGCCTAAGGAAGTCTGAGCTGATGGTTTCATTTTTACTTATGAAAAAACTTCTGACACCAATAGGGGCATTCCATCTTTTTGGTGACCTTGGAGCTGCTGTGATAGGAAAATACTTTTTTGTTTGATGGCGAAGGTTATTATCAATGAAATGAGACTCCTTCGGGTGGCACCCAGGCGTCAGCAAAAAAAAAAAACAAAAAAATGAGCCTTAGAATCTTACTATAGATGCTGAGAGACATCCAGGCCAGTGGCAGACTTCTCAAAGCCACTGAACAATATTGTGAGAGGATGTCCTCTTTGCCTCTCGGCAGTGACAACTACCTGTGAGTTGTTAGTAAAGACTGTGTTTACTCTCAATCCTGCCACCCCTTTGCCAGCCAAAAAAAAAAAAAAATCAGCCTTTACAACAAGACTGTTTAGAAGTTCTGGAGACTGTGTATTCTAGCAAGATGGATCTGTCATATCAGCCGATGCCAGAACAAAATTGGGATGTTTTCACTGATGAGAATAGCTTTATGGACAACAAAGGGCTAGATATGCAGTGATCATGTCAGTGACATTGTCACCTGGGACTTCAGCCCAAAAAGCTGAGCTAATTGCTTTAACCAGAACAGTTACCCAGAGAAAAAAAGGTAAACATTTATACAAACTCTAAATATACTTGCTTTGGGTTAGCCTCTCATGAGGCACATACATGAATACACACATTATGGACTTGATGCCTTAATAGATTTGGGGAGACCTCACTTGGGAGGACCCTGTTTATAACAAACTTTGTGTACTTGGGGCAGTCCAGGGAAAAAAGTGACCTACAATGACTAGCAATTTCACCCAGATGCCTAAGTTTGTATTGATAGATACCTTTTCAGGCTGGATAGAGACTTATCCTACCTGCACAGAAAAAGAGTTGGAAGTTGGCAAAATCCTTCTGAAGGAACTTACTCCGAGATGGGCTACTACTAGGAGCTGCTATCTCAAAACACGGCCTTCGCCGAGTTCCTGCGTGTGTGGTGGAGTTGCTGCGAGTGTACCCCACACAGAGCAGGAACAGCCCTTGGAGGACGATGGGATGGCAGACACCAACAGTCCAGGAAAAGAGGCCGAAGAGATAGAGAATGACATGTGGTGACAGACACGGTGGACATGTAGCTGCAGAGACAACACAACAGCTCAAGACACCATTGTGTTTGGCTTCTCCATGACAGTGCCCATCAGGGGAATCCTTGCTTCCTACCAGCTACACTTGAATCTGCTGCACAATGTCCTGTGGTCACCCATGAACTTCTCTGAGTAGACCCCCAGTGAAAACCCGGTGAAGCACTCTGCAAGTGTAGACACAGAGGACTCAGTGATCCCTCAGGTCGTCAAGGTGTTCACAGGCTCTCCTCCTCCACACAGAGGGATAACGGACCCTCCTTTCTGTTGGAGGTCACCCAACAAATAAATGAAGCCCTACGTCTAAAACAGAAATCACCTAGTGTAAGAGTGGAAAACTCACTCGGTGCTCATGGCAGTTGGAGAAAGATTTCAAACACAGTGATTATGATATATAGAAGTAAATGTCTATTTATTTTTCCGAGAAAGAAAGAGACAGAGAGAAAGATTGAAGGAGTGGCCATGGCACACAGAGGAAGGAAGGAAGTGCCAGGCAGCTGAGGGAAAGTTGCTGGAAGTTTTTATTTGTTTATTTGTTTTTTTGAAACAGAGTCTCGCTCTCTTGCCTCGGCTAGAGTGCCCTGGCATCAGCAGCAATCTCAAACTCCTGGGCTCAGGAGATCCTCCTGCCTCAGCCTCCCTGGTAGCTGGAACTACGGGCATGTGCCACCATGCTCATCTAATTTTTCTATATATTTTTAGTTGTCCAGCCAATTTCTTTCTATTTTTTTAGTAGAGACGGGGTCTTGTTCTTGCTCAGGCTGGTCTCCAACTCCTGAGCTCAAACAATCCACCTGCCTCCGCCTCCCAGAGTGCTAGGATTACAGGTGTGAGCCACCACGCCTGGCCTGCTTGCTGTTTTAAAGGGTAGACATGGCGTTTTATCCTTCTGCTTCAACAGACTGACAGCAAACAGAAGTGGTGGCGAAGCTGTTGCAGGTGCTCTTTGTTTTATTTTCTCTGTGAGGCAGGTTTATCTGAGTCCTTGGAATCTGTTTTTTGACGGGAACTGAGGCAGAGAGTTGGAGTGGGAAGGTCACACCCTACTGTTCACATAGGGCTCTTCAAGGCTAAGAAAAGGAAACTCTTAGAGACAATGAGTGAGGCCACAGGTGTTTAATTAAACTCAGCAAAGCGGGTAGTTGTGAGTTTTCTCTTCCAAGAGGCAACCATGTGCTGTGAGTTTATTTCCCTTACTTTCTGTTTAATAGTTTACTGTCCTATGTTAGGTAGCTGATTAGTAAAGCCGCCTTTCACATATATCACAAAATTAATGCAGAAAAGTAAGATAGAATATTACCACTTCCCCTCCTCCATATAAAGATAGCACTTAAAATCAGGCTTAAGTTTAGCCCCTAAAAAATAGTTTATGAGCGACCCTTCCAAACAACCTGAGGTAAGTGTGGTAATATAAGCATGGGTAAAAAAAATAACACGTCAAACAAGTGGGTCAGGGACTAACCACTATACTTGAGTTTGCCTCATTTAGGCCCCTGCCACAGTTAGGAACGGAGAAGTAAAAGACTCCTTATAAGGTGCCTCTAATAACTCACACCTCTTTAAAATTGTCAAAAATAGAAATCAGGGTCCATTACACCTGAGTAAAGAGGTGTCCCATGGAAGAAGAGGACCCAAGACCCTAATGGAGGGGCCAGCCTTTAGGTGATCTAAAATATCTATTAAAAAAAAGTAAAAATGTTGATATGTTTACTAACCTTTCTTTGATTATTTGTTCTGTCTATAAGATAGACAACTTCTTAGTGAGGATTTCTCCAAGCAATCACCTCTCCTATTAATCTGTCTTACTACTGGGTTTGTTACCCTAAACCTCATTTGGTCCATGTGTTTCTGTATAAGATTTCTAAATTTACAGAAGCTGGTTTCTCAGATCACCTACAGGGGCCAACTAATAGCTCTATGCTCAGAGGTCCCATGTTTTCTTTCTAAACCAGTCCTGTATCAGACATTGTGTACAAGGCGACAGTCTATTTTGCCTTGTCAATCCTCACTACTATATATACTTAAAGTATATACTACTTATAACTTTTATTCACCTGATAATCTGCTGTTGTAAATATACTGCCAAAGTTTTATAAGGACATATATAAATATAAACCTTCCACCTAAAACATCACTCAATTCAACAAAAAGTAGCTCAATGACTATGTCACCCCTCCTCCCATAGATAGGGAGGAGGATATGGAAGGATAAAATTGCCAATGGGGAATATGATAAAGAATGGCCTGAAAAAAATGGTAAAAATGTTTTCTTCTGTTTAAAATGTTCTCACTCTTTTTGAGAACTAAAACCTACATCCTGCCTCTGGCCAGTGGTCGGGAGAGGCAGGGAGTATCTTTTGTTCTTTGTACTACAGGAGATGGCTCAGCAGACCTACCCAACAGAGGCAAACTGCCCAACAGAGGCCGGTCCTGGGCAGGCAGAGGTGTGGGTGGGACTCACAGAGATTATCTTCCCCAGAGATGGGAATAATCAGAATCATCAACTGTAGTTGAACAGCAATTGCCTGAAGCTAAAAGCCTTCCATTGAACAACTCTGCATTTCCCCTTATGATTGGGATGACGGCATTTTAGACAGGAGTCTCCATCCTCCTTGTTTATAGGCAAATTGCTAAGTCTCTCTTTCTTGCACCTCATACCTCTTGTCCTCATTATTCTGATGGGGACTTGTGGACAAGTGATGAGCTCCTGGTAACAAAGGGAGGATTAAATTTTAGTTGCTTTCTAAATTGTATTTAATTGATACATAATAGATGTACATATTTTGTGGGTATATGTGATAACTTGATACATTCATAGCATCATATGGCTAATTGGGATATCCATCACTTTAACTATTTATCTTTTCTATATTCTTGCAATATTTGAATTATTCTCTTGTGGCAATTTTAAAATGTACAACTGATTAATGTTCATGGAAATCATTCTTAAATTTTCTTTCAGTTCTTCATAAACATCAAGTGTGCGTCATTCTGAAGAATCTGAGGATCTTTTTCATCGGCTGTCTTTCTTTTCTAAATTTGCATTTAAAACAAGTTCTATCATATTTTGTAATATGGAGAGGTCCTGCTCTCATTTAACTCCACTATTTCTGATGTACTTTTATAATAATCTGTCACCTTGACTGTCTTATTCAATCATTCTATTTATCTTGCCCTTCTCACATGAATTCCTCCCCTTCATCCCCTTCCTCATGCACATGTTTGTTGAGCAGTCCTTTTGCGTTGCTTTCTAATTCTTTGTTCCCACAATGCCAACCCCAAGAATTGGTTACTTCCACCAAAGTTTATAAATCTCAATTCTGTACACCTCTCTCTTGTGATTACACTGGTTTCTATGGTGACCTTGAGGCCATTCATTTCTTTCTAGGATCCTTATCAGCATGATGAGGATTGGGGATGATATGTGAAAAACACATGGGGAAAAAGGGCTTTTTAAAAAAATCAGGTTACCTCTGTAAGATCTTGGTTAGGTAAAGACTTAGAGGAAGGTTTCAGACCAGGGCCAGGTGGCTGAATGGCAGCCCAGGACTTCAACTGATGTTGTGGGAAGACTTTCAACCATATTTTGATGATCAGAAATCCCGTCCTCAAACACGATTCTATTTTCTGTTCTCACAGTACCATATTTTGCTTCTACTACTATAAAAATAAAGAGTATATGAAAATATTTGTAACTAATTAACAATGAATAACACAAGAATACACAGTCTTCAAATAGCTTACAATTTGTCATGGATTGCTGAGAAGCAGTCATTACCTTTGTTAATCTTGGCTGTGGAAGATTCTAGAACAAAAACAGCAGTTTTAAGAATAACAAGTATCAAAGTGGATAATTTAAGTATAATATTGACCATTACTATATGATCAGATTGTAGAGTCACTAGATGTATACTCAACCCTCAATTCTCTCATTTGCTAACCTACATCTTCTCTGGTGGGGAGAGGATTATGACAGCTCATACAGATGTCCTCCAAATGTTACTCCCCTCACCCCTAGTTCATTATTATACAAACACTATAATATCCATTAGATGATTTTCTTAACAAAAATAACCCAGGACAAAAGTTTTCCCAGGTAGCTTAGAGCATTATTGAAATAACTAGGATTAAGAAACTTAATTACATGTTATGTTTTGTAATGTGTTCATATGATTTATATTTCTATGAATTATCTCCTGCTCAGGAACATGTAGGAGTTTAGTTTTCAGTGGTATCTTAATTTAAAAAGTTGCCATTCAAATAGTATCAGTCACTTCTATTGTGTTTGTTAAAAAGCTAAAGATAAATGATTATATCCACTCAAGTCTTTGCAAGAAAGAGAGAAGTAAACAGAAATAAACCCTGTTGGGCAATGATGAATGAAAGAAAGGCACACATAGCTACTAAATAGAAATCTGTAACTAAATATGGAGACAGAGAGGGAATGAAAGGACAGACACTGAAGAAATGTCTTCTGCAAGAAAAATTTTGGTGGGCGTAAAACCATTTCAAAAAGTGGGGGAGCATGGAGAAACATACAAACAACAAAAAAGGAGACATTTCCAGTCAATGAATTATGAACTTAAACCAAGGAAGAAAAGGAAAAACATTCAAAACAATAAGATATATAACAGATACTTTTGTTTATAGCACATCCATAATGATACTAATATTTATTCAGCAGTTACTCTTTGCAGGGAGTTAGCTATGCTCCCAGGAAAAAATCAGGTCCTGTAGGCATGGGTTGTTGCAAAGGATAAGGAAATAATAGAAAATAATAGAATATAGAAATAAAAGAATACACAGAGATGAAAGTACAGTTTTATAAAGTATAGAATTTATAAAAGGTGGGGGATCAGGAGACCCCCAGCATTCCAGGGAGCTGTGAGACCCTGAGTACAGTTTCACATCAGTATATATTGGTACACTGATGGGTTGCCAGGGGTAACAGATTTACATAACATGTAGTTCGTTTAAGGTTAAAAGTCTTCCAAAAAGCTTCTAGAGATCCCTTAATTAACTCTATCTACATGAGCAAAGTTACAAAATCTTTCTAAGACAAACTTCTAAGATCTATGATAAAGCTATCACTTAGCAGAAAAGTTAAACAGAAATATAGTGGCTCTATATTTCTTTATTTAGTTTTTGTGGATTGAGACAGGTAGTCAGTAGTGAAGCAGGAACTGTCCCTTAGGCTAATTGCTTTTGGCCGCAGGTGTCTGTCTGTTGGACAGGCACTCTTTGATCAACTCTCATCTCGTGGCTCCATGCAAACTTGCTTTGTCATATAAAACAGACAAAAGACACAGGTTTGAGACACAGTGTCACCTTGGAAAGCAGCTGCCACTGACCTGTGAGATGTCCTCCTGAGGCAAGGCAGCTTTTGATGTGCGAACTAGCATATTCACATATTCCTTCAGGGCAAAGCCCTGCAAAACTTCTAAAATTATTTCTGTCTCTATATGGCAATATTAATCTATTGAGCAACAACTCTTCATCTCTACTTCTGTAGACTTTAATTTTATTGCTATAAAATAAGACCTTCAAGTAGTTAAACATGGTCATCTACCACTACCTGAAAGCTGAAACCTTATAACTACAGAAAGAGAGAAATGGAAACAGAAATGTTCCATCAATGTCCACTCAGAGGAAAAATGGGTAACAGAATTCTAAAGAGTAATGTGTTGCTTGTATCAATATCATCTATTAAAGATACCTTTACAAGCCCTCACTAGAAACAGCATAGAGAGGATACAAGCAGGATGGCTGATGAGACATTGGCCACTGGATCCTATGAGAATGAACAGAAAGTTTCAGATGATAAGGCACAGCACAGGTGTAATTCTTAGGAAGGAGTGCCAGAAACCAACACAGATCGCATGGGAAGAGGTCTCAGGGCACAACAAGAAGGAGCAAGATTTTGGCAGAGAGAGACCCCAGAGGAACTGGGAGCCCCATGAAAGGTAAGTTGGGGAGGTTTTTTTTTTCCTACCCTCACACTGCTGGCAGTCTGCAGGCTCCCAAACTGTCAGACAGCTCCTCTCCCCTCAGGAGCTCAAGCGCTGCTGCCCTCAGGGAACTGGGAGCTTCTCCAGCACAGAGCACAAGGCTGCTGGCACCCTGCAGGTCCTTCTACCTCATGGCAGCACGGAACCCACTTGGCAGCCACCATACTGCTTTTGCATACATTGTTTGCCTTTGTCCTGCCCGGGGAGCTTCGGCCCTTCAGTTCCCCACCACCACCAGTTTTTCCCCAACACCTGCTCAGAGTACAGCAGCCCCACAGGGGTCAGTGAGTCCTGGGGGAACTGTGTGATCCCACAGCTGGGACATTCTGGGCTGCCTCTAGTTGAAGGGAGGGCACAGCATGCCAGAGGGCTCCTGTGCCATAGGGGACCAGAGTGCCAGGTCTCCCCTTTTTTTACCCTCTCCTCCTCCTCCTCCTCACCTCCCCTGGCCACTGCTGCTGACACAGATGTGGGAGTTCCTGCATGGTTCTGGCTTGGGTGTCCCAACAATGATTACTGGTCACGCCGGGGCAATCAGCAGCGACTTCTTCCCCTTTGTCCATGTTCCCGCCACACCCAGGATTCCATAGAGAGTGGAGTTCTCAATGTTCCCCTTAAAAATGGGTGGTGGTCTGAGGGGTGCTCTGACCATAGGGGCTCTACCCAGGGGACAGGTACCCTGCCAGGCTGCTCCAGTACAGTGGGGATTACTGCAAAGCACAAGGAATTAAGCCTCCTTGAGTACTCCATGGGCAACTCGGGACCAAAACAAACGTTCCTCTCTGTAACAGTTTGGGGATTGAACTCATGGGATGGGAGGTCAGCTCTGCAGGACTTTTCCCATCCCCCCCAGGACTCCATCACATCCTTCAGGGGGATGGCACGTGTGAACTGACCTTGAGAAGGGAGGGAGCCCACCCAGGCAGAACTAAAAGGAGAGTGTGCTGTGGGGCTGAGCTGTAGCGAACTTGTTGAGTACCCTCCCCTCAGAAGATAGGCATGTTTTCAGTCAGGGCCAGGGGCACGGAAAGGGAAGCTAGAAGAATGTAGTTTGCAGCAGCATTTTTGGTGAACTAATTGGCTTGGACTGCTGCCTGTGACCAGATCCAAGGGAGATCCACGGAGCAAGGGAAGTGGCAGGAGAAAGAAACCACTCCCGTCTGCTGGACTGTGAATTCCTGACTTCCCCTCCCATATCAGCAGACTTGTTGGCATGGTGGGAACACCCCAGCCCCTAACTGGTAGCTATCCTCAGCAGTCTGAGAGACAACCCCTGTCCCCTTCTGAGACAGCATTTGTAGCCACCTTTGTATGGCATGAATATGGACTCTCTCAAACCATCCCAACCCAATCTCACTTGCTTGTCTCCCTTAGCTGTGGTACAGCACTAAGAGGTCTTCTGGGGGATCAATGACCCCATCCATTCCCTGTGACATCTGAGTGCTTCTCATGATTGACTGAGGCTAAAACTGGTCCTCAAAACCCCACTGCAGTGGGCTCTCTCCTGCAAGAAACATGTACTGGTAGCAAGATCAACTTGTATTGGTCAACACAGCATCTACACATTCCATGTAGAGAATTTATAGAATTTGGCGGACTCCTAACCACAGGCACCACCTACTGATTTGAAGATTAAGCTGAGAGTGCCAATATAATTCAATCTGGTAAGTCTACAGGGTGGGGAAAGAGAAAACATTATAATGACCTCCATCTCCTCATCTCAACAAGAGACAGGGCACTGCCCACACATATAGTACACAACTGCAACAGCCTACAAATAGTTAGGAATTAAGAAAGCCTCCACACTAACTCTGCCTAGAACCAAGCCATTCATTCAGAACTAAGGCCCCACTGAAAGTACTCATATTTAAAGCCAAAACTCCTGACCAAACTGATGTTACAGCCAGACCTCTAACAGAGAGGGGGAAAAACTGTCCCATTTCAACAAACAAAATGCCAAAGGAAGATGTGGCAGCTGTTCCAGATAATAAGTAACCAGCACATGAACTCCAGAAGTATGAAAAACCACAGTGAGAGGATATACCAAAGGATCTGAACAGCTTTCTAGCAATGAACGCCACTAAAAATGAAAATATAGAAATTATAGATAAAGAATTTAAAATATGGATTTTAATAAATTTCAATGAGATCCAAGAGAAAATGGAAAACCAACTCAAAGAAACCAGAAATAAAATTCAGCAAGTGAATGAGAAATTTACTAAGGAAAAAATACACTAAAAAAACCCCACAGAACTTCTGGAGAGGAAAAAATCATTTTCAGATATAAAACACAGTGGAAAGTTTTAAGAATTTCTTAGAGCAAACAGAAGGAAGAATTTCAGAGCTTGAAGAAACTCTTTAGAATTAACCGAGACAGTAAAAAATAAAGAAAAATGAATTGAACAAAATCTCTTAGAAATATGGGATTACATATGTAAAGCGCCCAAGAAAAAATGTTAAACATACCCGAGGGAGAAACAGAAAAAGCAAAAGGCCTACAAAGCCTATTTCAGGGAATATAGGAGGACAACTTCCCTTGTCTTGCTAGATATTTATACATCCAGATGGACAGAAGCAGGTCAACGTACACCTGGGAGATCTATTGCAGAAAGGCCATCATCAAGGCACACAGTCATCAGACTGATCAAGTTCAACACGAAGGAGAAAATTCTATGAGCTGTGAGATAAAAACATCAAGTAAGATACAAAGGAAAACCCATCAGACTAACAGCACAGCAGACTTCTTAACAGAAACCTTACAAGCAAGAAAGGGTCGGGGTCCTGAATTTAGTCTTAAACAGAACTGTCAGCCAAGAATTTTGTAACCTGTAAAACAAGTTCCATAAGTGAAGGAGAAATAAAGTATTTTCCAGACGAGAAAACACTTAGGGAATCTGACACCACTAGACTTGCCTGCAAGAAATACCCAAAAGTACTCTAAAAACTGAACAGAACAGTAAATATGCATCAGTATAAAAACACTCAACAGTAAAAACTCACAGCTCTTTTGAAGAGTAATGAAAAGGAGAATAAAAAGCAACTTGTAACAAACAATATGATGACTAGAAAAGTGTCTCACTTATCAATATTTATATTGAATGTAAACAACCCAAATACCCCCACTTAAATAAAACAGATTCATGGAATGGATTAAAAAGAATTAAAAAAAGCATGACCCAGATACCTGCTGTCTCCAAGAAGCTCATTTGACTCATTAAAAGTCTCACATACTCAAGGTAAAGTGGTGAAAAGAAAACCATTCCACACAAATGGAAACTAAAAGTCAGCAGGCATATTCTTACATTAGATAAAACAGACTTTAAATCAACAGTAAAGAAAAAAAAAATCACAAAAATGGTCATCATATGATGATAAAGTGATTGATTCAACAAGAAGACATGACAACCCTAAATATGTATGCAATTAACACCAGAGTTCCCAGATTCATAAAACAAATACCACTACTGGAAGAAACAGACAGCAACATAATAATAGTGTGAGATGTCAACACTCCAATGACAGAACTAGACACTAGAACTAGAAAGAGACACTAGAACAAATGGACCTAATAGATATTTATAGGAAGTTCCACACAGAAATGCAGAATATAAATTCTTCTCATCAGCAAATGGAACATTCTCCAAGTTAGACCATATGTTATAGGCCACAAAAAAGGCTCAGCAAATGTTAAAAATCAAAATAATACCAAGTAACTAACTTCTCAGACCACAGTGGAATAAAACTAGAAATCAATTACAAGAGGAATTCTATATTGTATACATACATGTACATAGTAAACAACTTGCTGCCAAATGATCTTTAAGTGAGTGATGAAATCAACAAGGACATCAAAGCATTTTGTGAAGTGAATGACAATGGCATCACAAGCTATCAAAATCGCTGGGTTAAACAAAAGCAGTGCCAAGAGAGAAATCTAAAGCACTAAACGCCTGCATCAAAAAGAACGATCACAAGTTAACAACCTGTGTCAAACCTCAGAAAACTGGAACAATGAGAACAAACCAAGCCCAAAGCTAGCAGAAGACAAGAAATAACAAACATCAGAGCGGAACTAAAACAAACTGAAATTTTAAAAAATTACAAAGGATCAATGATACCAAAAGTTGTTTCTTTGAAACAATAAAAGCAATTGATAGACCAATAGCCACATTAGAAGAGGAAAAGAAGAGAGAAGATTCAAATAAGCTCCATCAGAAATTAAAAAGGAAACATACTGATACCAAAGAAATACAAAGACCACCAGAGACTGCTATGAACATCCCTAAGCACAAAAACTAGAACATCTAGAGGCAGTGGATAAATTTTTGGAAACAGACAATCTCCCAAGCTTGAATCAGGAAGAAACAGGAATCCTGAATAGACCAAAAATGAATAGCAAAATCAAATCAGTAAAAAGAAACATCTCAAGGAAAAAAGCCCAGGATCAGAGTATTTACAGTTGAATTCTACCAGACCTACAAAATACAACTGGTCCCTATCCTACTGAAACTTCAATAACATGGAAAGGATGGAATCCTAACTACATCATTCTGCAAAGCCAGTATCCTTCTGATATCAAGGCCAGGAAAGGACACAACAAAAATAGAAAATGACAGACCATTATCCTTGATAAACAGAAATGCAAAAATCCTCAACAAAATATGAGCAGGACGGGGCACAGCAGCTTACGCCTGTAATTCTAGCACTCTGGGAGGCTAAGGTGGGAGGATCGTTTGAGCTCAGGAGTTCAAGACCAGCCTGAGCTACAGTGAGACCCTGACTCTACTAAAAATAGGAAAAATTAGCTGGGCATGGTGGCATGCATCTGTAGTCCCAGCTACTTGGGAGTCTTAGGGAGAAGGATCACTTGAGCCCAGGAGTTTGAGTTTGCTGTGAGCTAGGCTGATGCCACTGCACTTTAGGCTGGGCGACAGAGGGAGATTCTGTCTAAAAAAGAAAAAGAAAAAGAAAAAAGAAAAATGAGCAAACTAAATCCAAAAACATATCAAAAAGACAATTCCCCATGGTCAAGTGGGTTTCAGCCCAGGCATACAAGGATGGTTCAACACTTTGCAAGACAATAAATGTAATTCATTACATAAACAGAATTTAAAACAAAAACCAGATGATCATTTCAACTGATGCAGAGAAAGCATCAGACAACATCCAATAATCTTCATGATAAAAATTCTTAAAAAACTAGACAAAGAAGGAACATATCTCAAAATAATACAAGCCATATATAATAAATGCATAGCCAGTTTTAAAAAGTCATACAACAACAGATCTTGGCACAGATGCAGTGAAAAGGACTATTCATACACTGCTGGTGGGAATGTAAATTAGCATACCTCTATAAGAAACAGTTTGTAGACTTCTCAAAGAATTAATGTAGATCTACCATTAGATTCAGAAATCCCACTACTGGGGGGCTACCCAAAGGAAAAATATCATTACAGATAAAAGACACTTGTACCTGTATGTTTATCACAGCACAGTTCAAAAATGCAAAGATATGGAACTAATAAAAGCATCCACCAGCTGGTTAGTGGATAAAGAAAAGGTGATGTATTTATAACATGGAATACTACTCAGGCATCAGAAAGAATGAAATAATGTCTTTTGCAGCAACTTGGATGGAACTGGAGGCCATTATTCTAAATGAAATAACCCAGGAACAAAAAATGAATACCGCATGTTCTCATTTATAAGTGGGAGTTATTCAGTGGGTATGCATGGTCCTACAAGTGACTTAATAGACACTGGAGACTCAGAAGTGGGAGGGTAAGAGGGAGCTATGGGATGAAATGTTACTTAATGAGTACAATGTATGCTGTTCATGTGACAGGCATTTTCAAAGCCTAAACTTCTCCACTATGCAATTCATCCACATAACAACAAAGCACTTATACCACCTAAATCTATTTAAATAAAATGAACAAAAAAAAAGCAATAGAAAAAATTCTGAAATTTGCAATTTTAGAATGAGATATAAAGACTGGATTTTTTTAAAACTACAAAACAGAAAATTTCTTACCATGGAGTTATTATTTGTCTGGTTCTAGAAGTGGTTATTATTTGGGGCAAAACATGTATTCTTCAATTACATGAAGAGTTTTAAATATACTCTTTATGGAATGACTTTGAATACACACTGGAATCCACTGGAAATACAGGTTTTGAGAAAGAGAATTCAAATTTTCAAAAGTCCAAAAATTCTTTTTTTTTTTAATTAGAGATACAGTCTCACCATGACGCCCAGCTGGCTTCAAACTCCTGGGCTCGAGCAATCCTCTTGCCTCAGCATCTTGAGTGGCTGGGACAACAGGTGCACGCCACCATACATTCTTAAATTTCCACTACTTCTAAGATTATTTTAGTCTAAACACAGCACACCAAGGATAAAAATAGAGAAAAAGACCTCTCCAAACTATATGATACCAAAGTAATATTGTGTAAGAGAAAAAAGAGGAACTATATGCTATGTGCTACCCAGTTTGGGAAATAAAAGGCACCAGGGAGATTCCATGATCACTGTAAGAAGCAACTGGAGGCATTAAACATTTATTCAGACGTAAGTGTTGTAAGAGTCATGTCAGTATATTTAAAAGTCACATTAAGAACATGCACCCAAACAAACCTGGACCAAATTTCGTGTCTCCTCTACTGTGGGAAAGCTTTACCTAATATAATTTCCCTGTCACTAGCTATTTTCGAGATCATTCTTTTTTTCATCCTCCACCCCCTCAAAACTATTTGTCAATTCTTTCTTATTTACCAAACTAAAAATTTAAAGAAAAAAAAATGCAAAGGGTCATATTTCTATCAAATGGTTTTCTCTGACCAATTTTCTATTACAAACATAAAACCACAACAGGTACACCATGGCTAAATATTATGACTCAATACTACACATAACTAGATTCAGAGCAAGAAAACTAATTTCACAAGAGACCACTTTAGCTTGGTAGCAACATCAAAGTCTTTCAGAGATGACACAGGTCACAAATCATAAATACACAATTTGTTGGAAATCCTTTAAAGAAAAAATATACAACAAAAATAACCCAGGTCATTTCCTTAAAAGGCAAACACTCCCAAATAAAACAACAACAAAAATCTGGTGAATGGTCAGCTACCCATATATTAAATGATTTTTATTGATAGAATTAATATTTGGTCTCTAATTTAAGAAAGACTTCAGTTACCTATTTCTCTCTCTACCTTTCCAATATAGGAAATATTCAATGAAGACTTACTTATAGTTCCATAACAATTAGTTACAGACAATACATTGGCAGAGACTGACAATAATTTATTGTCACAAATTGTGCAGTTAATGGCTGACATAACTCGTGTTACCTGAACTGGAACAAACCTGATAACCTGAAACAAGGTAGAAAGATACACCACCCCTTCTCATTATCTACCTCTGGTTCACAGACTAATCTGTATCACTCAAGATTGGCAGTCTTGGACCTTCAGCATGGAGACCCTTTCTGAAGGCCCTACTGCTTCACTTTACCCTCAAACAGTACAAGGAGTACCCCAAAACATTTGATATGTCTGGAAGTTAAATGTACAAAAGTCAAAGAACAAATGCATACACACTGATAATCACTATAGGAAAAAAAAGGAATAAATACCTATGTTGTTATTGGGAATACTCTTCCCAGAAAGAGTAAAACATCAAAAATTATAAAATCCAATTATTTTCCCTACATAGGTCCTGCCTTATTCAGGTCCACATAAACCAGCAAAGCCTTAAAAATCCCCAGAGGCACTCAGATACCCAAGCAGACAGACTCCTGGAAAAACAGAGTCCTGGTAGTTGTACTTCTATTTCCCAAAGTACTATCTAAACATCTTCCTTCTTATGGGCTCCCACTTCCAGATCCCTCCTCCACAGGGCTCCATGACAGTCTCCAACCTCTAAATATTCAGCCTAAGACAGCACAGATTCCTGAAAGGATGGGCCCAAATGACCAAGAGCAGGAGATCTCTGTTACCCTGCTCCTAGAAAACAAGTTAAAGGGACTCTCAGTTATCCTTTCCCAGCCCAAGCATGTTACAAACTACCCAACTGAAGCTCCATGAGTGATTTCCCAGCCATTCCTACCCCTGACTTCCCGACATGTACACGGGAAGGACATCAGTGAATTGGGAGAAGCGGCAGAGGAGACACCGGACCTGGAACACACATCTATGTCATTCAGGAACCTCCAGACCCTAGTACTCAAGGGACTCTAAGCCAACCCTCTGTAACTTGGAGTGGAAGTAGACAATACTACATTCTGATCTGCCCTACTGATGCTTCCAAAATTCTTTTAATGCTAAGCTCCTCAGGGGGTTGAGGTGGGAGGATCCCTTAAAGAGCTCAGGAGTTTGAGACTAGTGTGAATAACATAGAGAGACGCCGCCTTCACACAAAAAGAGAAAGAAAGAATGCACAGTTTTGTGCATTCTTTAGACCTTGTTAAATAAAAATAAGCATACAACTCTGATGTTTTGTTACAAAGTATTCCTTTGGGACCATGCCAGGCGACTATACTGGAATTAATATGAAATATACTATTGGTAGGCAATTAACGCATTAAGAACTGTTACCTCCCCTCCTTTGTATTGATCAAGAGCAAGGAGGAAGGGGATTTATCAAAATTTGATATGTATAAATTTTCTCTTCTTCAAAGAGAATTACATGTCTCCAGCAAGAAAGAATCAGGATGGCCATTGGGTGG
Organism: Mirza zaza; assembly: GCA_008750895.1. Taxonomy (NCBI): domain Eukaryota; kingdom Metazoa; phylum Chordata; class Mammalia; order Primates; family Cheirogaleidae; genus Mirza; species Mirza zaza. The sequence continues at coordinate 22,264 of VSMD01065888.1, forward strand.
GAGCCTGCCATATGGTTACTTAAATAAAGTTTTAGTGGAGGACAGTCATGCCTATTTGCTTAACTCTTATCTATGACTGCTTTCACACTACAATGATAGGGTTGAGTAGACATGACTGAGACCACCTGGCCTAAAAGATGTACTACCTGGCCCTTTATGGAAAAAGCTTGCCCATCCCTGCTTTAGACCCTAACCAGAATGCCCTCATACTCATCTCTAATCTTGTGACTCTCCTGCTCAAAATTCTCCAGTGAATCCCTGCAGCAAATTTTGCTGGCTCCCCACCCAATGGCCATCCTGAATCTTTCTTGCTGGAGACACATAATTCTCTTGGAATTTTTATCATCTTAATACTCCTCCCAGCTCCAAAAAGAGAAATGATTATTCTAAGTCAATCATGGTAATTCAATGTGTTCCCAGTGACTGGTTTAGAAATGAGCATGGGGTGTAACCCAGTCGATAAAATATTATGGGAAGTCCACTGCAAGCTTCTGAGTTTTCTCCCTATCTATATCAATCTTGTGAAGCAAAGCTGCCCTTCCGGCCTGTAGATATGGTCTCGTAAGAACAGGATGTTTGGAACTGTTGCTAATTAGCCAACCATGAAAGGAGACATGAACAAAGCACTGCGAACAGCACAGCCGGAAGAGGGACAACCAGTGGGATCCTGATGCTATCGCTGAACACTCCAACAACTCTGGCACCTATTGTTTTAGCCACTGTTAGGTCACCTATTATTTGCAGCCAGAAGTATTCTCAGAAATTTCCCATGGCCTACAGGCTAAGATCTACCCATTTCTATAGTATTAACAAGTCTTCCATCAGCTTGCCTTACCTAGGTTTTCCCCTCACTTCCAACCACTCTCATCCCACACCTTTTACACCAGCAAAATGGAACTGCTCACAAACCCTGCAAAGTTGACTCATGCATCTCAGCTTTTGCACTTGCTGTTCTTGGGCCTAACGAGCAATCCTCTTAGATGTTCCATCTGCCAAGCACCAACTTTCTGCCTCTTTACCTGGCAAACTTCTGCTTGCTCTGCCTTGCTTACCTTAAATCCTATTCACTGTTTTAAAGCTTTAATTCTGTACCATCGACTTAAAGTGTCTGATACATGTTTAACATAATAAGTACAAGGTAAATGATGATTATATTAATAAGCTCCCAGAGGTTATCTGGCACACGGTAAGCACTGAATAAAGTAGTAAATAATAAAAATAACAGTAAAAACAATAAGCTCCTGACCGTATTTTTAAAATTTGTGTGTTCAGTTACACTGGAATGATGTTTATCACCCCAAAGACATCTGACACTTATTTGTGAGGTGGGCAAGTGAATAAAATGAAGAAAAATGCTTTGACAATTCTGTTGAAGAAATGCAGAAATTAAACAGGAATAGGTCTATTTTATTACAAGCACCTTAAAGACCAAAACTATGTCTCCTCCATCTTTGTCTCCTGCAACTTACAATACTTAACTTATGGAAGTTCTTTGAGAAATATATACTAAATTAAAGGTGCCTCATACAGTTCACATTGTACTATGAAGTAGGTGTTCTATCTAGGTAGCACAGTAGCATTTTTGTTACTATGAAACATTTTTCTACTTTTATTATAATTGGTTAAGACCAGAGTTGTGCTATTAGAATATTTCTTACAAAAATCTTTTGTCTAATGGACACAAGATGACTGTGATCATGGCAATTATCCAGCAGATAGGAGAACACATCTTGTTCTAGTGAAGTAAATATATCTCATTCGGTTTCAACCTAAGGGGAATGGAGTCAATAATAGTGAGACCGTATTGGTGGAAGAATGGGTAACATAAACTATGCTTCTCAACAAGGAATTGCTTTTCTGACTTCTGTACTCAGTAGGTATCTTTAAAAAATAATCTACTGGCTGGCACAGTGGCTAATGATACTTATAATCCTAGCACTTTGGGAGGCAGAGGAAGGAGGATCGCTTGAGGCCAGAAGTTTGAGACCAGCCTGAGCAACATAATAAAACCCCTGTGCCTACAAAAAAAGTAAAGAAGTAGCCAGGCATGGTGGTGTGCACCTGTAGTCCCAGCTATTCACAAGGCTGAGGCAGGAGGATCACTTGAGCCCAGGAGTTTGAGGCCACAGTAAGCTGTGAAGATGCTACTGCACTCTTGCCTTTGTAGTCTAGCCGGGACAACAGATCTTGTGTCCAAAAATAAATAAATAAAATAGTATTCTTCTATTAGCATTCATGCACACTGGCTACATTTTGCAGTTATTACTACCATTTGTTTATGTTACCAGAAAGGTATTTTTGAGTTCTCAGGTTTAAAAATAGTTACTTTCTTTGTGACACAAATCACTATGTAATCCCTTTGACAACAGAGGTTTGAGCCACAGGGGTCACTTATATGCAGATTTTCTTCTGCTCTGTCACCCAGAGACAGCTGGACCAACCTCTCCTATTCCTCCTCTTCACCAGCCTAGGCAATGTGAAGATAAGGATGAAGATCTTATGATGATCCACTTCTACTTCATGAATAATAAATATATTTTTTCTCACTTATGATTTTCTTCATAGCAGCTGCTTTTCACTAGCTTACTTCATTGTAAGAATACAGTATACATGACATACAAACTACATGTTATTATAATTGACCGTTTATGTTATCACAGGCTTCCAGTCCACAGTAGGCTATTAGTAAATTCTTGGAAAGTAAAAAGTTATACTCAGATTTTTGACTGAAAGAAAGATCGGCACCCCTACCCGTGGTGTGGTTCAAGGTCAACTGTAATTAATATTCGCTAGATGCAAAAAATTTATTCTAATAATTAAATAGAAGACTCATTTTTATAACAAGTCCAATTCATTATAATGTGATGTAGAGGAAAAATGGAATGTGTTAACTTAAAAATCTTTTTTCTTATTTTGACAAAAATGTCAAAAAGAATTTCAGGAATAGAAATAATTAAATACATGAATTTAATGAATTTAATTAATACATAAATAAATATGTGAATTATTTTCAGACAATACCATTTGAGATTATAAATTACCTACAACTAACTTCTTAAACTCCTTTTGAATTCTAGACTACTAAAAAAGAAATCAAGAAAAAATATACATGCGAATACACACTGATTTTTTTAACTGCTCTTTCGTGCTCAAAACTTTATTACTCTTACTTTTGCATCTACCCTAGGGCCACCAAGAGTCATTCATTGTCAGAAGGCTTACCTGGATCATTATTTTGAGAAAGACTTTCCAGCATGTTTTCTTGATGTTCTAAAGTTTGTTGGGGAATGCTATGTATAAACAACATAATAAATAAAATTACTATTTTAATACTGACATGAAAATCATTTACCAAATAAATTCTTAAGAGTATTTCAGATAATAAAAGAGCTATTATAATAGCAGAACTTTAATTATCCCATATACCTCAAATTTGTAAGCTTGACAAACTTCTTATTGAGCTTCCAATTAAAGAAGAAAAGTAAGGTGAAGTCCTCGTGAAGGGAGGGCAGTATAGATCAGTCAGTTAACTAGAGGTCCCTTGACATGATGCAAAGTGCCCTGAACTCAGAAGAAATCCTAGCTCTGTAAGCAACAGCTATTTGTTCTTGGACAAGTTGCTTCTCTCAGGCTCATTGTCTTCTAAAAATAAAGATTTTACTGCCTTAGTTCAGTAGGTTCTTCAACAACATTCAATGAGATAACATTTTTACAATGCTCAGAAAGACAGGGAATCAATAGAATAATTTGTCCTTGAACTTTATGGCTGAAATGATTTTGGAATCCCAAACAAAACCCAATTATATTTCTCCATAGGTTGTAATATTCAAATGTTGCAGTTTTCAGAAAATGTTATTAAGTCTTAATTTGGGTTATCAGTTGTTCTATTTTTGTGGCTTGCAATTCAGGGCATCTCAGCTATTTCATAATTTTAACAAAATTTATTTATAAACATTACCTCATTAAATTAGATAACATAATTTTCCCCTATTACTGAGCTAATCAATCACAGCAAAGGCAGAAAATTAATGGATGTCAAAACCTAGCTTGGACTATTACTCTTCCTCCTCAACCTATTCAAACTCTAAACCAGCAGATCTTTGTTAGAATGATGCTTAATCTCCATGCTCATCTCCAACTGATGTGGAAGGCAAAACCCTACTTTTATTTAAGTTGAACAAAGGTGATACAAGTTGACATTTTCTCTTTTCTAAGTACTAACAACATATTTGCACACAACATTCCACATTACTGAGCTCCACTGTCATTTCATAGATCACATTATGGAAATGTTTTTGTACTCAAAGTCACAACACAATTTTAATATTGGGTGTCACCCGTTTTGCCTTGACACACACTGTTACCTTGGAGCTAGTCAGCAAACAGGTGAATGATGCTTCAGGGACTGCACAAAACACAGAATGCTTCACCAATTTGCATGTCTACCTTGGGCAGGGACCATGCTAATCTTCTCTGCAGGGTTCCAATTTTAGTATATGTGCTGCAGAAGCAAACACAAAGCCCTACTTTTCTACGTGGATACTGATGAGTCATGGATGAGGCTTGGCTCTGTTAAATCCAACTATTCTACTTTAGATTCAGAGAATTCTGTTGAATGGCTTTCTTGTTAGGTAGAATTTGAAAATAATTTTAAAATGTGACATACAGATGCAAGTGGCTTGGGAGGTTTTCATTATTACGATAAACAGGTCATTTGCCAGGCCAACTGTGAGTTGGTGCCCACTACTCTGGGGAAGGACAATATGGGAACTTCTACTACCTAAGAAAAGGTGCTACATGGGGTAGACAGGGGCCTCAGGGTACAGACGTGGTAGCAAAGAAGTAAGGAAATTCTCATCTCTTCCTGGAACTTTATTTGAACCTCTCTGACACTTCAGAACAATCCCAACTGCTACTTACTATAGAAAAGACAAAGGCCTCAAAGGATAACTTTCCGTTACCTTTGAGGCTTACTCAGAGGTCTAGGCTAAGGCTAGGCTAACAGGGCTCCACAGAAGGTTTTGAGTGCGAGGGAAAGGTCGATTTGCTCACTACGTGTGTGGCTAAAGCTACGAGGCCCAGCTGCCAGAGCAGAGCACTGGTGCTTTGGGACTGATGGCTGAGCAATTAAGCATTCGAATGTGAACTAAAAAAAGTAACTCTGAAGTCTAAGTTCGTATCACCATGAAGTCTGAGGGATCCGCATCAGTGAGGGCATCCTGGTAGCAAAGGCCAACCCTCCCAGACTGCAGGGCCAGTCTCAGTAGCACAAGGCAGCAACGGAATGGACAGAAACAACACAATGATTAAAATGTCCTTTTATTCCCTTCCTTTGTTTAGATTTTACAAAATTTTTTAGAGACATGATCTCCTTCTGTCACCAGGCTGGGGTACAGTGGCATGATCATAGCTCACTGCAGCTTCAAACTCCTGGAATGTGATGCTCCTGCCTCAGCTTGCTGACTAGCTAGGAATACAGGCACGCTCCACCATCATGGCTAATTTATTTATTTTTTTGAGATGGGATCTAGCTATGTTGTCCAGGCTGGTCTTAAACACCTGGCCTCAAGTAATCCTCCTGCCTCACCCTCTCAAAGTGTTAAGATTAGAGCCACCATGCCCAGCCTTCCCCTCTTTCAGACTTGCAATAGGGACTGTCTTCCTTGCACTTAAGGAACCCCTTAGTCTCTTGAAAAATTCAAGCAGGAGGGTAGAGGACATAACCTCCAGGGAACAGTACAATATTTTCTATTAAACTGGACATTTCAAGACCCAAATAACAAATTAGCAAAATCAAACATGTGATATGATTTTTCTCCCCATGAATGAGGGGTTACACTTGAAATGAAAAGGACAATGTTGGGATCCTTACTAAGAATAAATGTCTTAAAAGTCATGAGATAAAGAATCCTGCATCTATTGATATTTCTAACTAGTCCAGCCTTTTGCTTGATTTCTGGCTGATGCAGTGGACTAACTCTCTGCCATTCCAAAATTACCTGAATCAAACTATGAAATCTCTCTCATCTGATGTATAAGATACAATAGTTCTAACTATGTTAAACCTCGATTTAGTGTTAACTAGTCTTTTCATATAGACACTTACCTATGAAAACCACTAGCAAAGGCACGATCTTCTGCAGCCTGTCCCGAGAGAACTTGAGAAGAGACATCACGACTTTGCTGAAGAAGACTGACTATACGTGATGACTCAGAGTCTGCCGCAAGCATGAGAGCATTTCTAAAATAACAGACAGATAACTTCACCCTTTGGAGCTTTAATAAAGTTACGTTTAATGAAGGCTAATTTGTTATTCTTTACCAATTTAATATCTTGCCTGTCAGTGCAGAATTAACCATTTATATGTACTAACAGACACAAGTGTCTTGGGTGTTCAATGTTCATCTTTGTAAATTACCACCAAGACTAAAAGCAAGGGACAAAAAGGAAGCCTCTCATCTGTCACACTGGGGTATGACGGTGGAAGTTGCTAATTCTTTGCTGAGATCACTTATCTCAAGTAGGCAAAGAATTAAATGAAGACTTCTCCATGTTTTCATTAGTCTTCCTTAGTCTGATATAATATATTGTAATCAAAGTACTTAGGGGTCAGGTAACAAAGAGTAGGCTTAAAACAATAACATTAGTAATAATGGTAATAACAGTAGTCACAGCAGCTTCAGTCAGTGATGCTGATAAGCACATGCTAGGCAATGAATTAAAGTAATTCAGTGATTACATATAAAATAATATATATAATATATTTCTATATATAATCTTACTTATACACAACCACCCTGGAAGGATACATTATTATCCTCCTTTTAATATCATATTTATTTGATAATAAATAATAATAATTATTTATACGTATTACAATAAATAATACATATTTGATGGTAAGTCATGTTTCCAAGGTCAGACGCCTAGCAAGTGGGGAAGCCAGGAATTCAAACCAGTCTTGTGTGACTCTAAAGCCTCTCTCCTCTTTGTAACCAAACTATGGTTTGTCCTCATTAAAGGAAAACTTTATCAAATTTAAGCTTTGGAGCTCTTCCCTCCACTCATACTGATTAAAAAGAAAAACATCAAAATACCTCTAGAAATGAAAAAGAAAAACACTTGACAAACCCACATTATCTGGTAACAGCAATTAATAGTCCTTTAGGGATAACCTAATATCAATATTCACCAAAGAAAGCCAGTTAAAGCAAGCAAAGAGTCACCAAACAACAAAATGAGTTTCAACTCCAATGTATGTTTATTATAGAGCATTTTTAGTGGAGAAGTATATAAGAAGCAGAGGTTTAAGAAATACTACAAAAGCATTAAGAAGTTCAGTATTGAGTCAGAAAGTGAATTACAAGTTAAAGCCCACACTTTAGAAGACTATGAAAACTAACATGAAACCCCTTCAGGTAGTATAATGTCGTATGACCAAAACCATCAGGTTATAAATAATTAAACATCAGTCACTATTATAAGTGAAGATGAATCCTACTGTATACTGTTCTTTATATTGCCGAGACCAAATAATTCCTTTTCTATCTAACTGATGATTTGGGTTTTTCACAAATCATATCCCAATAATTTTAAGTTAATCTTTTCATTAATTTGTAATAATATTTCTGACTTGAGTGACTGTTACCACTCTAGAATAACACTCACGTTTATTAAAAAAAAAAAAAAGAACTAACCACTGTACCTTTTCAACTTATCAACTGCATTTGTGTTTGCTCCATTCCTTACTAAAAAGTCTACCATTTCCTCTTTGTTTTCACTTACAGCAAGTAAAAGTGGTGTGAGGTGACTCTGTAAGGCAGCAAAACAATTTATCATTCACAAAATTACATATTTATCAGTTGAATTGAAAACCTTATATGAGATCCCATGAACCTAAATCTACTGTACAGAAAGGAAAGCAAAGGTATTCCTTTCCTGCTCACCCCTCTGTGCCTTCCATGTGCTGCTCCCTCCCTTGGAAACACCCCTCCTCTGCCTCTCCACATTAACTCCCGCCATCTCCACAGTCACTTAGAACATTTATGGGCGGCAAGGATCTTTGCTTCTATCACAGCATTTATCACAGTACACTGCCATTATGTTACTGTTTCCCATCTACACCAAGAGAATCTTGAGGGCAGGGGCTGTATCCTTTATTTCCACATCCCCAAACCCTAAGACATAGTAGTAAATGCTTTAAGTATTTTTATTGAATTAAGGATCTAAGTTGTTATCTCCACAACAGTGTTTCTTAAACAGCATTCCAAAGAATATCTATTTTACCAGAAGTTAAGGCTGTACCCCAACAGAAAGATGCCATGGCCATCTACCTTAGAGAAACATTACAAAACTGGGCATTATGACCAGTGCCAAAGAAATCTCTTGAACTTTGCCTAATCCCTATTTGGCAATAATTTCCTGTGGAACATTACCATGTGAGGAATTAGACCCTCAGGGATACTTCTGAGAGCTTTTCAGTAAAGGTGGAGGTTTCCTCCAGGTGACACAAACTCGCTTGATTCTCCTCCCTCCGTGATATGAGAAACCCAGGTGCCAACGGCAGGCACTCCTGCTCCAAATGGGTCACTAAAGAACTAGGCTATGAAGTAAAAGAGATAGGCTTCAAAGCAACTTGGATTCCTTACTATTAAATGGTCCATGGAGCGCCTCCTTTGACAAGATAATAGATTTTTATCTTAGTTCAGTCTGAAATTTTATTCTCAACTACAATGATAATACTGGGACCCTAATGTATTATCTACTTTATTTTAATCCATTTTTATTCTGGTTGCCATTTAAATTGCTATGTAAAAATATTTTTTATCTTAGGAAAATTATAAATCAGAAATATAAATACAATGGCTTATCAACTGAAGTTCTAATACTGACGTATATGGATTATTTCTAGCATAATGAGAGCCCCTAAATCACCCGCACTTTGACGTCACGATGCTCAGGAGAAAGATATGATGTGGTCTGCAACATGCATAACCTATCCAGCTATAACCGCAAATAACCTAAAAAGGCTTAGAGGCATTCTAATGGGAGGGTAAATATTTGTGACATACATAAAGAAGAGTTTTTTAAGAAAACTTTTAAATTCTAACATTCAACACCATTACTAAAGAATTAATATGTAATATTAATACCATACACTATATGGTATGAACAAGTATAAATTCTCATGAAACCTTTGACATCTTTATCAAAATGTACTATAAAACAGGACTTATACACTCAAATACTTACGTAGGCAAGGCAGGTAACCTGAGAAAGAGAAGTACCTGGGGGCACAGGAGCAGACTGGAGAACATACACCTCCTCCAAGGGGGCAGCCTCTGTACAGTTTACCACATGGAAACATGGGCGCCAGGGACACCAGATTTGATTCATTAAGAGAAGTCTGAAATCCAGGTTTCTGCAAGTCCCCCTAAATTTTACATGTTGACTCAATTTATGGAGGAAAACTCAACCTACCTACAGGCCACATTTAGACTACAGTCCTTGTGTTTTTACTATTTGCTATGGACATTTCCAAATGGTTGTGCATAAAGCAAGTATTTGTAGGTAAAAGGTTTCCTTTCTTTACCATCATAGGTTTTACCAAAATATCAGGCCCAATATGTAATAAAAATTGCTGCTAAGACCCATAATACTCACTTTAAGAATTTTTTAAACTATTCATTTACAATCTATTGGTATTTTATTTTCCCAGATTGTTATGCAAATGGTTAACTAGTTCATAGGACTTATGAAGTTCAATATTAAAAGAATTCCTATCTGTATTCTAACAAACTTTATGGTTGTTAGTGTTTAAAATTGGCATCCTGATTATATCCAAGCCATAGTAATGTAGCAGACATACTCAGTCCATAATCCAGCCTCAACTGAAAAAAAGTTTCAGAATTTGCTACTATGCACATTGAGAAAATCCTGCTCGCAGTAAATATTTGTGTACCTAATCACCTGAATGACAGCAAAGAGATGCAAAATCCTGAAAGAATTACTGAAAGATTGCCCATAAGGAAATTTCTAAAGACCCTCTGGATGGCAGTTAATGATTGATGGTTGGAAGGAAAAAGGTGTTATTCTGTAAGCTGATAGTTATTGATAATAATATTCCTTTTAACTTCCAAGCCACAGAAGATGTCAGTAAAGAAAGATAAATGTCAGGCTAATATAATATTAGTGGAAAGGAGAGATATGAAGGAAGTAGCACCTATCAACTCCAACTCTTCTAGAGATTTCGTAGGTTTTGAAATATGAGAATTTATACTTTACATTTTTATATTCAGTTATTTTAAACCAAAATTGTATCAGAATCTTGAGGAAAAACAATTCCTTCCTGGTTAGAGAGAGGGTCTCACAATGTAGCCCATGCTGAACTTGAACTCCTAGGCTCACGTGATCCTCCCACCTCAGCCTCCCATGTGGCTGGGAGTACAGACACATGCCACTGCGCCTGGCTTTGAGGAAATATTTTTAAATATACATGTCCAGGCCTCATTAGATTTACTAAATCAAAATCGTCACAAGAGAGTCTAGACCTGAAGATTTTTTTTTTAATTTCCACAAGTCGCTGTGATGCACAATTCTAGCTGAGAACTATTGCAGCAGACAACCACTTCAGTGTCATTTCTCACTCAAATGGCCAATTCCAATTATCATTTGGAGATTTGGCTAAAAAGAGGAAAGAGTAAGAGAGAGCACTTAATTTTCCAGCATGCAGGTAGAGTAGGGACTAATAAACTCAAAATGCAACTGGATTTTGCTACTTATAAGCTCCTTATCTCCCGCCTCCCCATCAAGACATTCCAGTAGACTCTTATCTAAGTGGCTCTTTCTGCAAGAATAGGATAATGACTCAGCTAATTACTCATTCTTCCCTCCTCTGAAGGCTTCTGCCCTTCATCAACACCTATTCACTGCCAATCTGGCATCCCCAGTGACCTCCTGAAACTGATCTCTAGGCAAGTTTACAACTCACTAACTCTCTTTCCCAAAAACAGAGTTATTATTCTCAAAACCAAACGTTACCTGGTGTAAGCATATACACTGAAAGCAAATGCACAAACACACACACACACAAAGTCTTCTTGGTATTTTCCCTCAATTACCTGACTTCCAAACAGGCCTTCATGTTTATGACTGGTCCCCTTTTCCCTTTCCATTTGTTCCCCTTAACCCTTGCCACTGAGAGAGATATCACTTTCATACCAATCACTTTTTAAAGGAATTTGTCAGTAGCAGCCAGACTTCCATTTATCATAAAATTCTTTAGTTTTGTTTGAGTTTTAAGACAAAGCCTATTGTTAGAGCAAATTTGGCTTTCCTGTGTAGTTTCACACTAATTAGGAAAAAGCACTTGGGTTGGAAAAAAAACAACTCTTAAATAAACAAGTTTTACCTTTAACAAATTATGTGTTGTCACAAATATTAACCATAAGTGCATAAAGGAAAGCCATACCCCCTAATGCTTCTTTAAAAGTATCAATATTTAAAGTAAAATCTTAGACAATTAAGTTATTTTAAAATATGTTCATTCAGGGAGTGCTTGAGATCCCACATTTGGAAAATTGACAGTTACATATGTCAATGTTCAGACAAATGCATCTCAAATATTTTGGAAATAAAGTTGATCTATACCTTGTTTTTTGGGTCAATATATGCACCGTGTAAAAGCAGTTTTTCTGCTATTGATACATCCTGGTGATAGGTGGCATAGTGAAGAGCAGTGTTGCCATAGAGATCTTGAAAGTTTGGATCAGCACCACCTTTCAGCAGAACAGTCACACATTCCTCCTCCTGGCATTGGACGGCCTGTCAGTAATTAGACCAAGAAACAGACAGCAAATTCTAGGAATTCAAAATAAACTTTCCACAGGAAGTTGAAATTGACTTTCCACTCAATTTCACCAACTGAGTCATATGTAAAGAAGCTACATTCATTTTTATTATATGTATTTAAATCCAACCCATCACATGCTGAAAGAGCTGGCTGCCACATACCTTTATCAGAGCTGTCCTCTTTTTGTTGTCATGCCTGTTAAGTTGGCACTTTCTGTTTACCAGGAGTCTTACCACTTCTGCATGGCCATTGGCAGAGGCCAAATGTAGAGCAGTCCTACGAAAGTGAGAGGACTTGTTAGGAAATTGTAGTGCACTATCTCGAAACATACAATGATTCACATAATTGTAAACAGTAAATCGGATGTGATACTTCTGCCTTCAAAACAAATATTTGATGTTCTTGTGAAGAAAGTGCAATGCTTATTAGCTCTTATTCCTCACTAATTAATGAAAGAGCAGCCTATTTGTACAAAACGAGCAATTCAATGGATTCAGGGCAAGTTGGGTTTGAATCCTACTTTAAGGTTGTCATTTACTAGCCTTTCTACATCTCAATTTCCTCATCAATAAAATGGGGATGAAAATAGCAGCTATCACACAGGACACGATGGTGATGCTTAAATGAGAATCTACGTAAAGTATTTAGAGCAGTTCCTAGTGCAAATAGCAGCTCAGTGATTGTTAGACATTACCATTATTTCTATTACTACTTATCAAAGACAACACGAAAATTCAGTAAATGATACAACTATATCTGCCTTGTGGTTAGTTTTAAAAATTAGAGATAACACCATAGTTCAAGGATTCTAAGATACTCATTTTCTTACATTTTCAAATTTCTGAAATTGGAATGCCACTTGTCATTCATGATTTATTTCAAACACATTAGGTAGCATTTTAAACATTCTCTTATTAATAAATAAAATAATGGGTTATCACACAATCCATGGTGCCTCGCATTAAATAAAATACAGTATATACAACAGGTCTGTGGCAGTTCTAGTCACATGATTGGCATTTAAATAAATTTCACTTCTTAACAGTATTAGGGAAAAAGAAGGCTGAAAGAACAATGAAATGTTTTTAAAACAAAGTATTAATAGTTCTTACCTTGATTTTCAAAAAATTTCAATGCAAAGCAGACTCACGTTTCAAATAAATGGGTATGGATCATTTTTTTCAAAATAAATATTGGGATGACCATCTCTATTTGTTATTTTTCACTTTCATAAGAGTACAAATAAAATAAAATGATTCTTATATAATAGTTGGCATATATGTAATAAATCTATATATAACAAAAACATATGTCTATGATAAAATGTACACATAATAAAATTTATAAGCACACATGAAAAGATTCCCTTTACCTCCAAAGGGACTAAAAGTTGGCAGAAGATTCCAATCCACATATAAAAAGATAATAAATTAATAGGAAGTAAGAAATTATTTCTATCTGTGCAAGATTCATATTTCTGCTCTTCCCAGGGACCATTTCATTAATAATAAACTTTCACTAGAATTTTTATACATGCTCATTGCAGAAATCACAGAAGAGAAAAAGGAAAAAATTTCCCTTATAATACAAATGCCCAGAAATAACAAATTGTATCACAATTTTAAGTACCTTTGATGAGGACAAGACCATAGGGTGATTGTGTACACTGATATTTTAATAATCAAACTGATATTTCTTCGTCAATCAATCGATATACCAAATACTTCTCACATGTCAACATACATCTGTATCTATGCCCACATTTAATAGTCCTATATTATTTCACGCTTGGATGCACTGGAACTTATATATAAAATCCATTATATGGATTCTTCTTAATAAATTGCTATTTTAAACATTGGTGAGAAAAACAAATTGCATCTATCTCTCATTATTTCGAAGGATATTTTTGTAAAATGGAATGACACACTTTGTGGATAAATCAAATGCTTTCTCTTACAAGTAGCACTAAATATTTTATCCTATATGCACAGGTCACTTGCAGATCTACAAAAAAGTATTTTTCTCAATTTTAAATTACAGTTCAGGTTTTTTCTTGTTGATTTGAAAGAATTCTATGTAAAATTAACATGCATTTTTGAGCTGATACACGCATGTTTGTTTGTGTGTGTGTGGCTAATATGTTGTCTTTTATTTTGTTAATTTCTTTCTGATATACAGAGGGTTTATATTTTTTTTCTGCTAAATCAACCTTCACAATCAATGCTTGCTTGTGAGATCATTCTCAGGAAGGTCTTTGTCAACATAAAAATGTCTCTGTATGAATAGGCATTTGTGTTTTCTTCTGGTATTTTTCTCATTTCCTATTTTTAAAATTTGTGATTTCTATTCCATCAGGAACTTGTTTTTGTGACATAAAAATCTAGCTAGGTGTCTCCAAAAAGGTAACAGGCAATTCATTTACTAAAAATTCACCTTTCCCTTCTAATACAAAATGTCACCATTATCAACTTATAAATTCTCACATATATTTTTTGGTGTTTCTGGATTTTCTATTCTCTTTCATTCATTTGTCTCTTCAACTGTTAGTAAATGATCAAGCTATGGAAATAGCATCATTTCATATCCGGAAGGGTAAGGCTTTGCTCACTCTATCCCCAAACTTCTTAACAACATCAAAATAGTAAAAAGCAGACAGCGTATAAAACTCAAAAATTTTAAAATCTTCATATTTTTATTTGGCTTCTGTAGAATTTTTTTGCCCAGAAGTCAATATAGTATGGCAATTATTTCTCTCCTTAAGCACTTTTCTATAATGTACTTAAATGTTATAAAATGTGTACATTAGGGTCGGGCGGGGTGGCTCACGCCTGTAATCCTAGCACTCGGAAGACTGAGGCGGGAGCATTGCTTGAGCTGGGGAGTTTGAGACTAGCCTGAGCAAGAGTGAGACCTTGTCTGTACTAAAAAAACAGAAAGAAATTAGCTGGACAACTAAATATATATATATATATTTATAGTGTACATGCGTACACCGTGTGTACATTAGGCCGGGCATGGTGGCACATGCCTGTAGGCCCAGCTATTCAGGAGGCTGAGGCAATAGGATTGCTTGAGCCCAGGAGTTTGAGGTTGCTGTGAGCTAGGCTGACCCCACTGGCACTCTAGCCGGGGAAACTGAGGGAGACTCTGTCTCAAAAAAAAAGTGAACATTAAAAATAAAACACTAACAATGGTGATATAGCGCCTCTTGTATATCCCTGGACAGAGCTGGAACCCATCCTACTAAGTGAAGTATCTCAAGAATGGATAAACAAGCACCACATGTACTCACCAGCAAATTGGTATTAACAGATCAAGACCTAAGTGGACATATAGGAATAACATTTATCGGGTGTCAGGCAGGGAGGAGGAGGGGATGGGTGTTCGAGGGGGGAGGGGGCCATGGGCAATGTACGTAACCTTAACACTTGTACCCCCATAATTTGCTAAAATAAAAGAAAAAGAAAAGAAAACACTATATATACTTAATTTAGTTCCTTAAATCACTTGAAAATTGTTGTTAAAGCTCTAAAGGGGGAATGAAGAGTGCACTGGAAACCAGCAAAAGTTTTGCTTTTGTGTTGCTACTCATAACGATGGCCTGGGCAGGGTCCCCTACAAGTGCTGTGGGGCCTGTGGAGGGAGGAGAGCCCAGGCCCCTTTGGGGACAGGACGGCCATGAGGCCCAGTCCAGGAAAGAGCGTTTCCCCCACACCCTCCCGGCCCCCGCCCAGCCGGCAGTTCCTATTACCTGCGCTTAAAATCTTTGTCGTTCAGGATATGAGGTTCCTCCAAAAAGATACGCTCCAGTGTCTCCACATCACCACGGCAGACAGCCCTGTGGATCGGCTTGAGGTCCGCCGGGTGGATCTTGTACCAGGTCTTCATGTAGGCCTTGCGAGGAATCTCATCATCCGTGGCGCCCACCAGGGTCTTCCACATGCTGTCAAAGGAGGACGACTCGCCCTTGCCCTCCCTCCTCCCGAAGGCAAAGAACTTCTTCATGGCGCCGGCTGTGGGCTCCCGACACCTCAGCTACCCCGCTCCCCCTCCCACCCCGCCTTTGCCGGCCTCCCGGCCCAATCCAGGAAAGAGATCCCGGTGTGGCCACAAGCTCCAAAAGAGACACTGCAGCTTTCAGTCTCCCACACCAAGTTAACCGCTAGGGGGCGCCAGGCCAAGCCGCTAAGCACCACTGCGCATGCGCACCGATGGCAACGGAGAAAACGGCCATCAGCCCGACTCTCGCGCTAGCTGAGGAGTCGGGATCTCCCGCCCACCGCCCGGTGGATGCGCCTCAGGCAGCGCTGCTTGGGCGCCTGCGCGGGTTGCCGGCTCCCCCGGGGCTGCTTGGGGGTCCCCTAGCACGGTGCCCTCCCGGCCTGCGGGCTGGCGGCCTGGCTTGGCGCTCCGGCCTCGCGGGCTCCTCCTCGTCCGGCCTCCGTCGCGCAGGGGGCGCAGCGCTGGGCACGCGGCCGCGCCAGGCCGCGCTGAGGGGCCGGTTCCCGCTTCCGTGCCGCCGGCCCGGCTGACCGCCCGGCTTGGCCGCTGCTGCAGCATCTGCCCGAGGGCCGTGTCGGTGTCCCTGCTGCCGCCAGGCCGGCCGGGGCTGCTGGGCCACCGCTGCCGGGCTCCTCCCGCCCGTGCCGGCGGCCAGCCACACGCGGAGCTCCCGCGCCGGCTGGCCGCTGAGAAGCTGCCTGCAGCCGGCCTTGAAGCCCGCTCTGCCGCTGGTGTCAGAGAGGAGACGCTAGTAGGCTGGTGGGGTGA
>VSMD01065889.1:0-11365 GCA_008750895.1 Mirza zaza
ATCCTCCTGCCTCAGCCTCCCTGGTATCTGGGACTGAAGGTGTGCACCACCACGCCCGGCCAACTCTTTTTTGTTTTCTTTTTTTGGAGATGGGGTCGCGCCATGTTGCCCAGGCGAATACAGGGAGATGATCCAGTGGTTCCTCGGGGGAGGTGACCGTTATCCTCTATTCTTCACCTCAAGTTTCTTCCCATGTCGGTTCAGCCATTGCACTGTGAAGTGGGTAGAGCAGGGATGTGCTGGGCCAGCTCCACCCACCTGACTCCTGCTCTGCCACTTCTGAGCTGAGTCACTGTCAGCAAATCACATCTGTCCAAGCCTCAGTTTTCTCATCTGTACAATGGGCGTAGTCAAAAAGCCTAACCCACAGGGGTACAGGGAAGCTGGCGTGCAGTAGTGGTGAGAGACGTGCTCACATTGTAACCAGTGTTGTTGGCCCCCAGAGAGCCCGCAAAGTGAGGCGTGACCTGTGCCTACTGGGGCAAGAGAGGCTGCAGACTCCCAAGCCAGTGCTCACTTGGTGTACCCTACTTGTGCTTTCTTCCAAAGTGTGTGTGTGTAGGGGTCAGGATTGTTACAAAATTGGAAGATTCTTTTAGGGACCATCACTCCACTCTCCTCTGGGAAAGCACGGCCCAGAGACACCACGTGGAGACCCCAAGGGCACTCAGTGAGTTTGCAGCTGAGCTGGGATCTGAAGTCAGGTTCGCTGAACCCCAGTCGGGGAAGTGTGCCCCTCTGCGATCGTGTGGCTTAAAGCTTAAACATTTTTTTCTCCTGGAGGCTAAAGTTCATTCCGCATGAGGGTCACAGTCCGGTGGGGAGACGGTGATGGGTCTCAGGGGTGAGAGCCACGACGGTGCAGCCACAGTGGGAACAGGAGGTGGCGAATGTGTGTCCTCCGCATGCCTGTCCTCGAGGATTAGTAGGTCCTCTGCTCCAACAAGGGGACCCGAGAGCAGTAGTGGCCCAGCCTCCTGTGCTGGAGTCCTTGGACCTGCTGCCAGGTTTGCCGTGTGGCCTTGGGCAAGCGTCTTCCCCAGTCTGGGCTTTGGTTGGGAAGAAGCCTCCTCCTCCCCTGGTAGTGAGGACCAGAGAGGCCAGCGGTCTTGTCTTCGAGAGACAGATGTTGTCAACAAGCTCTCCTCAGCACCCAGGACTGGGACAGTACACGCAAAGGGCAAGAGGGGGCCGCGCAGGCTGGCCTGCCTGGCCAGGGGCCTCAGCTGTCCTGCCGTCCCCCCGTCTGTCTCCTCTGGTGCTTCTCTGGGACTTCTGGTCTTCACCTTGGGTTGCATGCCCTCTCTCTATCTCTCTGCCTTTTGTCTCCTTCCTTCCTCTCCCCCTTCCCTCTTCTTCTCCCCTCTGTCCCCACCCCTCCTGTCCTCCCCTTTCACTGCCCGGTCTGCCCATCCCGATCCACTTTTCCCACGGGGAGACTCGGGACAGCCCTGGCTCCCACCAGCGCGATGCCACCGCCCCAGACCGCAGACTGCGCGAAGTGTAATTTATGAGCAGGCTCTAAGCTCCCCCCCCCCCACTCCTCCACCCTGCAGCCCGGGCAGGGCCCCCCGAGTGGGGACGGGGCATCCGCCCTGTGTCACCCCACAGTCTGCTCTGTCTGCTAATCAGCTGGGGCAACAGGCCCAGACCCGTCGCCGGGGAAGCTTTGGACACAGAACCGACTTCGGTTCCGGGGCCATGGAAGGCGGTCGCCCCTGAAGCAGCCGCAGATTGCCGCCCGCTGTGGGCTCTGCAGAGCTCGGAGGGAGGAGGGGGGGCTCATGGAGGCCCTGAGATTAGGCCGGGACATTCGTGCATTCATTCATTCATTCATTCATTCATGTTTTTTGAGCGCCTCCCGTGTGCCACTCACCATCCTGGGAGCCAAGGGCAGGAGCAACAGCGCCGAGCACGCAGAGCCCAGTCCTGCTGCTGTTGGGAGCTGACAGTGAGGTGGAGACGTTGATCCGGCAGTGGCCTGAGTGTCAAACACGGCTCCCTTAGACCTGTGCTAACGGGGAGCTATCCGGTGCCGTGTCACATGGGGGTTTGATTCGGTCTGTGGGGGGAGGCATAGAGGAAGCCACGACCTCTTTTTTGGGGTGATGACAAATAATAATGACACTATTAGTGGAGTGTTTGTGAGGACAGGCAATGACAAGCGCAATTCCTCCTCCACTGCCTTCTCCTTTGTTCCTGCGTTTATTGTATGTGGGCTGACTCTAGACACCCCTGCACCAGCTGATGGGACGGGGCTCCAGTGGCCCCTAAAAGGGTCTCCAGCTGTGTGTGATGCTCTCAATGCTCCTTCCTCTCCCCCTCAGGAACACTTGTCACCTCCTGGCCCAGGGAAAGGTGACCTCTCCCCTCTCCACTTCCACTGCTCTTGTCACCCACCGCTGTTTCCGACACCGGGAGGGGCGGGAAGATGGGACAGGAGGCCTGGGCTCTGCCGCTGGGAGGTCTAGGCCAGCCACAGTCCTGTCTTCGGGTCTCCATGTCACCTGTAAAAGGGACTGGCAGGTCCCCATGGGCGGCTCACAGCATTTGCTGGAATGGTCACATGGAACAATGCACGGGAAAGGTATTTACCCTCTTGTAACCCCCGGAATTGCCACCATATTCATCGCTGCCATCCTCATGGTGAAAGTGAGGGGCAAGAGAGGCTCTGGGACTCCCTGTGAAGTCCCTCCTTTCTGGGTCTCCCACCCTCCCAGAGCCAGGAGGCAGGCGGCCGCCTTCTCGGCGGAGCAATGCTGCCACCTAGTGGTCAAACTCCCCTTTCTCTTCTGGAATCCAGCTGAATCGGAGCAGCATCCGTGGGGTGCTGCTCCAGGGACCCCCCAACACACCCACAAAATTCCTAATGGTCAGAGCTTCCTTGTCTGGTCATTATGGGGCAAATATTGCAGTGGGGAAAGGGGGACCGAGGAGATAGGGCCCCTGTCCTTAGGGAGGGCAGCTGGCCCTCAGGCCCCTGTCCGCTCCCGTCACTGGGCTTGGCCCTGCTGAGATCCCATCAGAGCAGCGAAGGCAGAGCCCCGAGGAAGTCAGGAAACTGGTTCCTGTGAGCCCAGCTCTGTTTCTACTTCCTGTCTTCTGATATTCTATTCTCTACGTGGGGCTTCCAGAATGGTCCTTTTCAAAGTAAGTCAGCTTAGGTCACGCCAGTGCTCAAAACCTGCACTAGTTCCCACCCCTTTAGAATAGAGCCAACGAGGGCCGGGCATGGTGGCTCAAGCCTGTAATCCTAGCTCTCTGGGAGGCCGAGGTGGGCGGATCGTTTGAGCTCAGGAGTTCGAGACCAGCCTGAGCAAGAGCGAGACCCCATCTCTACTATAAATAGAAAGAAATTAATTGGCCAACTAATATATATAGAAAAAATTAGCCGGGCATGGTGGCACATGCCTGTAGTCCCAGCTACTTGGGAGGCTGAGGCAGCAGGATTGCTTGAGCCCAGGAGTCTGAGGTTGCTGTGAGCTAGGCT
The DNA here is from genome assembly GCA_008750895.1 of Mirza zaza. Classification (NCBI taxonomy): domain Eukaryota; kingdom Metazoa; phylum Chordata; class Mammalia; order Primates; family Cheirogaleidae; genus Mirza; species Mirza zaza. Next base: position 3,491 of record VSMD01065889.1, read on the forward strand.
GACGCCACGGTACTCACTCTAGCCTGGGCAACAAAGTGAGACTCTGTCTCAAAAAAAAAAAAAAAAAAAGAATAGAGCCAACGAGAGCACCGTGGCCCACAGTGGTCCTCCCTGCCCAGGTTTGCCCTCCAGACCCCACCTGCCCCTCATTGGGTCCGCTCCACTCACACTGGGCTCCTGTGGTTGCTGACGCTGTCATTACACCCCTGCCCCAGGGCCTTTGCACTTTACTGCTGCCTTCTCTTGGAATGTTCCTCCCCTACGTATCTGCATGGCCGGCCCCCATCGTTCGGCCAGCTCTCTGCTCAACTACCCCTTATGCAGAAAGTCTGCCTTCGCCGAATCAGCAACCTCCACCGCTGTCCCCATGCTTTGCCAACTCTACTCTCTCCACAGACTCTCAATATACTTGGTATCCGTGAGGGATTGGTTCCGGGACTCCCCAGGATACCAAACTCCGGGATGCTCCAGTCCCTGATCTAAAGTGACGTAGCATTTGCATATGACCAGCACATGTTCTCCCGCATACCTTAAAGCATCTCTAATTACTTAGAATACTAACACAATGTAAATGCTACGTAAATAGTTGCTGGACTATATTTTAAAATTTGTATTACCCTTTATTATTCTATTTATTGTATTATTATTTAATTTTCGAATATTTTCCGTCTGCGATTGGTTGACTCCGTGCATGTGGAAGGTGCGGACACACAGGTCTGCCGTGCTCTAAGCCTGTATGTTCCCGCGGGACAACGGGAGGAGAGGCAGGCTCCGCGTTCGGGGGGCTCCCCAGTCCCCCGTTCTGAAAAGGAAGTGATGGCTGCTTGTGGACGGCAGGGTCAGTGCCGTGGCAGGGTTGGTGGCACGTGGAGCGCAGGGTCAGGGGGGAGCGGCGGCGTGGAGAGACTCGGCAGGATGCTGATGTGATGCGAGAGGGCAGTTCTCGTCCTCTCCCACTGGACGTCGGGCCCCAGGCGAGTAAGGCCCCTGCAGACTTCATCTGCGGCAAAGCTGGAGGTCAGAGAAAGCGGACTCCAGAGTGGGGTGCAAAGCGACCACCTTCACTGCAAAAGCCACGCGGGGGGAGAAGGGTGGCGGGCACTGCGCAGGAGGGTAGAAATGGCGAGAGTGCTGGACACCAGCGAGCCCGGCAAAGGCAGCGAAAACACAGTGACCGTCACCCCCAAGAGACAAGGGCTCTGGATCACCACATGCACAGAAGGCGGCGCCTACACACACAGCCCAGGACAACCTAACTCTTTCCCCGTCTGTAATAAAAAGGGACTCGGACGCCCCAATGGTATGGAACTATGAGGCGGTAGAGCAGACAGAGCCAGCAAGAGCTGACGGAGGAAGGGAAGTGGGAGGTGGGATCTTATAGGGAGCCAAGCTGTACTTTAAGTGCAAGCGCCACCCACCAGCGGTTCTGAACATCACAGGACTCAAGGAATACTGCTGCCGGGGAGTCTCTCCGGAGGAAACTTCTAGAGGATGAACTTGATTGACAGAGGACTGGTGCACCACTGTGATTAAGTGTGGAACTAAGACTATCACAGAGTGGGCAGCAGAGGAGTGGACAGAAATGTGGCGCTGGCGGCCTTGACGGCGTTGGAAATGACACATCTGAGAGACAGTGGGCAGGCCTGGGTGACGGAAGCCGGCAAAGAGAGTTTATTTACAAAGTGCCTCATCTGTAGCAGTTGGAAATCAAAGAACATCATTTGAAGCTGACAGATCAAAAAACGTCATATCCACACTTGCAGCAGAACACAGGAAATCACTAGAAAGGAAACTTTAGTGCCTAATTAGGTGTGTTGGGGGGGAGACGGGTGAGAAGGAAAAGAAATGTTCTCATTTTCTGATAGATGGAGGACTAAGAATATTCTGTGATTATAATAATAAACGAAACTATCAAATGCCTTACATAGCAGAACCACTTAAAAAGAGAACAAACCACATACTAAAAGACTTTTTAAAAAACCCATAAAAAGGAAAAATTATATAAAATAACAGAATACAGATATTAGAAGTGTCAATAAATGTAAATGGGTTTAATTTGCTCAGTAAAAGAAAAAAAAATCAGATTGGATTGCAAAGCAAAATCTAACTCAGTGCTGTCTACAAGAGGCACCCCTAAACCAAAGTAATTCAGAATGGTTGAACGGAAAAGTTGGGCAACGGTATACTAGGCAAATGCAGAAAAAAAATCTGAATATATCAAGAAAGGTGCGGTGGCACACACCTGTAGTCCCAGCTACTCAGGAGGCCAGGAGTCCAAGGCTATGGTGTACTGTGATTGTGCCTGTGCATAGTCACTGCACTCCAGCCCGGGCAACATAGAGAGACCCCATCTCTATAAAAAATCTTAATATATCATAATCTTAATGTTAGACAACCTGGAGTTTAGATGAAAACAGTATTTAATAAGATTAAAAAAGGCACTTTAGAATACACAAGTGAAGATAAGAGTTGGGGACATCTATGCTCTGAATAACACAGGTGCATTTATAAAGGAGAATTACTTGAGGCACAAGGAGAAACATATTTCAGTGAACTTTCCTCAGTACATGACAGACAAGGGACATAGCAAATCTTCATAATGTGACTAATAACCTTCATCTACTACTTGGCTGTGCAGACAATGTCACATATTGGCACCCCACTTCTGGTACCAATTTCTCTATCACTGAGGGTGGAAGATCTAACTTTTTTTTTTTTGAGACAGGGTCTTGCTTTGTTTCCCAGGCTAGAGTGAGTACCGTGGCGTCAGCCTAGCTCACAGCAACCTCAGACTCCTGGGCTCAGGCAATCCTCCTGCCTCAGCAACCATGCCCGGCTAATTTTTTCTATATATATTAGTTGGCCAATTAATTTCTTTCTATTTATAGTAGAGACGGGGTCTTGCTCCTGCTCAGGCTGGCTTCGAACTCTTGACCTCGAGCGATCCGCCCGCCTCGGCCTCCCAGAGTGCTGGGATTACAGGCGTGAGCCACCGCGCCCGGCCAACAATATGGTTTTGACTCATGAATTCTCAAGCAGACAATGAAATAAAACAGAAAACTCAGAAATAGGCCTACATTTCGACGAATAGTTAGTATTTAATAAGGTTACTATCCCGAACCAGCAAAGAAATGCCAAATGATCCAGTGAAGGGTGCTGGGAGAGCTGGATGCCACCCTGGAAGGGAATACGGACTCCTACTTTGTATCTAAAATAAATAACAAAGGAATCGAAGATGTAAGTACGAAAAGGAAATTTAAACATTTTAGAAGGAAACATGGAAGAGGTTTTTTTTTAATGACCTGAAAGTGAGGGGACTTTGTAATTATGACTCAAAAATCTAGAAGCCATTAGAAAAAGATTGATAAATTTACTTCTTTTTCTTTTGAGACAGGGTCTCATTAGGTCACCCAGGCTGGCCTGGAACTCCTGGGCTCAAGGAATCCTCCCACCTCAGCTTCCTGAGTAGCTGGGACTACAGGCTCCTGCCAGGGTGCCTGCCTGAGAGATTTACTTCTCTAGAACAAAAGATATTCTACATGCCAAAAAAAAAAAAAAAATCCCGTCAGGAGTAAAGTCAAAACACAAATGACAAACTAGGAAAAAAATATGTGCAACTCGCATCTGAGGCAAAGGGCCAATTTCCCTCCTCAAGAACCTGTGGAGTCTGATGAGAAAGTCAAACCACTCAACAGAGAAGTGGGCAAAAGATACAAATAGACAATTTACAGAAAAGAACGCCAAATATGCTTAGACATAGGGACAAAGATTCAGCTCACTCATAGTAATATCAGTGCTGGAACTACAGCCACATGTCATTTTCCCTTACCTGACTGGCAAATATCTGCATGTAAGATGACACCTCTGGTTGTGATCCCAAGGAAGAAATAGACATTCTCCTATTTCTTGGCTTGGACAATGTCTGAGTGTATCTTGGCGATATCCATCAACATTTCAAATGCATATTCTCTCTGACCCGGCAATTCCCCTCGGGAATTTATCCTACAGAGGTACTTGCACACATATGAAATGACAACTGTATACAAGGTTATTCATCACAGCGTTGCTTATAATAGCAGATGGTTAGAAACGACCCATGCCCAGCAATAAGGGACTGGTTAATTAACTTATGGTCCATCTACACAACAGAATACCATGGTTAAGAAAAAAAAATAAGGAGAAAATGTGTTTAATATTTTACATTTTGTGTCAGAAGGGGGCTGGCCAAGAATCTACATTTTTATTTGCACTATTATGCAGAAGAAACCCTGAAAAGATACATGAGAAATTACGAGTCTGGATGCAGTGGCTCACACCTGTAATCCCAGCACTCTGGGAGGCCAAGGCGGGAGGATCGTGATCGTTTGAGGTCAGGAGTTCGAGAACAGCCTGAGCAAGAGCAAGACCCTGTCTCTACTAAAAATAGAAAAATTAGCCAGGCGTGGTGGTGCACACCTGTAGTCCCAGCTACTCGGGAGGCTGAGGCAGGAGGATCGCTGGAGCCCAGGAGTTTGAGGTTGCTGTGAGCTGTGATGACGCCACAGCACTCTAGCTGGAGTGACAGAGCGAGACGCTGTATCAAAAAGAAAAAAGAAATTACGAATAGTGGTCACCTAATGGGGTCGGAGCTTGCAGAACAGGGCAGATGAGTGACAGAGGTAGAGGGAAAATTGTCACTACACATGTCTCTGTATCTTTTGGTTTTTGAAGCATGTGAATGTATTAGCTACTCGAAAATTAAAATGCGGTGAAATGAAATTGAAAATAAAACTGCCCAAGGAGACACATTATGCACCGTACACAAGCCTCTGTTCTTGAACACACCCTCCCCGACACATTTAAAGCGCCACCCCTTGAGAACGGTGTCTACCTGTCTCAGCCGCCCTCCTCCCCGCCAACTGGGATTCCCTGTGGGCTCCACAGGGCCTTGCTGGATTAACCAGAGACCTGGCTGGGGCCGGTTGTAGCTCCTGCTTCGGATATTTCTGCCCCTCCCTCATTCCTCAGGCCTCCCCCACCTCCTCCCTGCCGCACACCCTCATTCCCGGCCCTGTGGGGTGCAGGCGCCTCACGTCCTGTCTGGGCAGTGGCGTCAGAGGTCGCTGACAGAGTAACTGCTGGTGCCCGGCATGCACGGGTGGCCAAGGTCTCTCACTCCTGCAGGGCGTGGGGGAGGGGCCTGCGGCCCAGTCCCTGCGACCGCGTGGGGGGCCAGCGTCTGGGGGAGGCCCACACTTCTACAGGCAGGTCACCCAGGCGGGGGGAGCCTCGCTGGCATTCCTGAGCCGCTGCGGGACCAGGCCTCGCCCGACCGGGCCTAAAGCTGGGCTCGCCGTGACATAAGCCACCCGATTCCCCTCGCGGTTAGGCCGGCCTGCGGCGGGTCTTGTGGCTGGCCACGGAGAGCGGTCTAAGACAGCAGCCGGCCTGGCGGGAGTGCCCGCCCCATCCGCAGAAGCGCGGCGCAGAGTGGTCACGCGGCTCGTGCAAGGCCACGGGGCTGGGGAGAGGCGGAGCCTGGGTTTGAACCCAGGTCTGTCTGCCCCGGAGGCTTCTCTCTGCGGCACCGAGCGCCTAGGTCTGCACGTCGGTTTCCAGCGAAGCGTGTCCAGTGGGCCCGAACCAGGCCCTGTCCGGCCAACACTGGGCCACGGGCGTTTTACCAACAGTGACCCTGGCTACGCCGGGATGCTCTGTAGGATGCGCCTCCGACCGTGCTGGCTGCAGAAACAGCGATGGAGCTGGATAGGGCCTCCCTCCCATACCGTGAGAGATTGCGCGAATTAACCTCGAAGCCTCCCTCTGAAATCCCAGCTCTGTGCTGCAGTTTGGGGCCACTGGGGCCTGCCAGCCTCTGAGGGTGTCTAGGTGCCTCCTCAGACCACTCCGGGTTAGGGGCCTGCCTGCCTGCCTGCCTTCCTCCCTCCCTCCCTCCCTCCCTCCCTCCCTCCTTCCTCCTCCTTTCCTTTCCTTTCCTTTCCTTTCCTTTCCTTTCCTTTCCTTTCCTTTCCTTTCCTTTCCTTTCCTTTCCTTTCCTTTCCTTTCCTTTCCTTTCCTTTCCTTTCCTTTCCTTTCCTTTCCTTTCCTTTCCTTTCCTTTCCTTCTTTCTTTTTTTTTGACAGAGTCTCACTTTATTGCCCAGGCTAGAGTGAGTGCCACGGCATCAGCCTAGCTCACAGCAACCTCAAACTCCTGAGCTCAAGCAATCCTCCCGCCTCGGCCTCCCAGAGTGCTAGGATTACAGGCGTGAGCCACCGCTCCCGGCCCAGGGACCACTTCCTGAATTAGCTTTATCGAGATATAACTGACACACACCAGGGGCCACATATTTAAGTATCTCATTTGATAGTTTGGATATTTGTATACATGGTTGAAACTATCACCAAAATCAAGACAGTGAGCATATTCGTCACCCCCAAAGCTTCCTTGTGTCCCTTTGTAACCTCACCTCCTCCCCGTTTTCTCCCTGCACCCCCAAACCACTGACTGGCTTTCTGTCAGTGTAGATCGGTGTGGGTTCCCTAGATTCTTACGTGAATGGAATCACACAGTGTGTGCCCTTCGGCCTGGCCCCTTCCATCAGCAGACTGGCTTTGAAACCCGTGCACGTTGTCCTGTGGGTCAACGCTTTGTCCTTCCTGTTGCCGGGCACCGCCCCGCTGTGGGGGGACCCCAGCGCCCCCCCGTCGCCTCTCCATGCGTGTTCCGGTTGTTCCCGGGTCTAGTTTAATTCACATAAATCTGCGACAACCACGCACGCACGGACGTTAGCGTGGACGCCCGGCTTCCTTTCTCTTGGGTAAATATCCAGGAATGGGTCGGGCAGATCGCGCGACAGCTGCGGGTTTAACTTTTTAAGAAATCGCCCAACTCTCCTGAAGGCGCACCGTTTCCCATTCCCGTGAGCCGCGTGGGAAGAGATTTCCAGCCGTTCCAACGTCGCGTCAAGCTCATCACGGCTCCGATGGGCAACTCTCCAGCGACCCGCGAGCTCGGGCTAACTCGCCGTCCTCGCGTCTTCTCTGGCGCCGCGTCCGTTCACGCCCCTCGCCTGTTGGCAGCTGAGCCCCAGACCATTTTCAACTTCCCGCAGACGGATGCTTCAGGGTCTGAGACTTCCCATCGCCGCTGCCATTGCTCCCGCCGCCCCTGCCTCCCCCCCCGTGGAGCAGTCAGCTTGATTTTGAGCTGCTCCTTCCTGAAGTGGCTCGCTTTTGTACTTTCAGCCCATCCGCGGTTTTCCTTGCTGAGAATGGAGGCAATGTTTGCCTCCTCCATGGAGCCAGCCGTGATTAACTCCACGCCCTTATCCAGCTCTTAGCGTATATGGCCCAGACCCCGTTTGCTGGGCATTTATTTGCCTTTGCCTATTTGTGACCCTTTTAATGCTGTTTTCATCTTGGTGTCCCTCTTCCTTCTGAGGTTGAAGAGGACGGAGGCTTGGCTTCCCCCATCTGACCGGGGCTCCCTGAAGGCAGAGGGTGGGTGGGTCCCTCCCATCAGACTGGGGGGGTCTCATGGGGGAGGGGCCGGGCCAGCATATTTCACAAAGGGCCTTGGCCAGCTGCTGGCGTTGGCTGGAGGCTTTGCACACTCTGTCCCTACCGGCGTCACTAGGGCTTGTGCTGCACCACCCCTTGGACCCCAGGGGCGACCCTGGCCAGAGTCACATCTGTGCCCTGGCTCTGCCCCTACCTGCCAGGCCAGGCCAGCTGCTGGCCAGCCCGGGCTCCTCAGGGCTGCCAAAGGGGCCTGAGCGATGGCTGGAGTGAAGGCAGCTTCGGCAGAGGGCCACGGAGCAGGCAGTTAAGTGTTTTCCGATGCCGGGAACAAGTCTGAGTATTGACCGGAGGCCAGAAGAATGAGGCCCTCTGA
>VSMD01065894.1:0-176165 GCA_008750895.1 Mirza zaza
GAGGTGGCTCACGCCTGTAATCCTAGCTCTCTGGGAGGCCGAGGTGGGCGGATCATTTGAGCTCAGGAGTTCGAGACCAGCCTGAGCAAGAGTGAGACCCCATCTCTACTATAAATAGAAAGAAATTAATTGGCCAACTAAAATATATATAGAAAAAAATTAGCCGGGCATGGTGGCACATGCCTGTAGTCCCAGCTACTTGGGAGGCTGAGGCAGCAGGATTGCTTGAGTCCAGGAGTTTGAGGTTGCTGTGAGCTAAGCTGACGCCATGGCACTCACTCTAGCCTGGGCAATAAAGTGAAACTCTGTCTCAAAAAAAAAAAAAAGAAAGAAAGAAAATGGAATAGTGTTGTATTCGTTTTCTATTGCTGTGTAACAAATCATCACAAGCTTTAACAACACTCACTTTTTTTTTTTTTTTTTTTTGGAGACAGAGTCTTGCTTTGTTGCCCGGGCTAGAGTGAGTGCCGTGGCATTTGCCTAGCTCATAGCAACCTCAAACTCCTGGGCTCAAGCAATCCTGCTGCCTCAGCCTCCCAAGTAGCTGGGACTACAGGCATGCACCACCATGCCTGGCTAATTTTTTCTATATATATTAGTTGGCCAATTAGTTTCTTTCTATTTTATAGTAGAGACGGGGGTCTCGCTCCTGCTCAGGCTGGTTTTGAACTCCTGACCTTGAGCGATCCGCCCGCCTCGGCCTCCCAGAGTGCTAGGATTACAGGCGTGAGCCACCACGCCTGGCCAACACTCACTTATTAAATCACAGTTCTGTAGGTCAGAATTCTGGAGCAGTATGGCTGGGTTCTTTATTCAAGGTGTTATAGGCGGAAATCAAGGTGGTGGCTAAGCTGAGTTCTCATCTGGAAGCTCTTGGGAAAAATCCACCTTCAAGCTCCTTGTTGGAAGAATTGAAGTTGTAGGACTGCAGTTACTGTTTAGCTTCTCGCTGGAAATATTGAGGTGGGGGACATCTTACAATTCTTCTTACAAGTATTTTATGAAGAATGGGTGAATAAGAATTGAACAGTGTCATTTGGTCATTGGTGACCTTGTTAAGATCAGTAGCAAGAGCAATTTTAGTGGAATGGTAGAGGCAGAAGGTGGACTGGTGGACTGCAGTAAGTTGGGGAGTGAAATGAAGTGAGGAAGTAGAGCTAGGATTTAGAGGATTCTTTCACACAGCCTATCTGGAATGAGAATGAGAGAGTTAGAAATAATTAAGCTAATGAACTAGGTCTAAAGGAAACCAGAAGGAATGGGTTTTAGACCATAGATGGAGGAATTAATTGTAGGCCTGTAGGGAGACTCAGCTTCCTCTGAAACAGGAGGAAAGGAAGTATGGAAAGGGGATACAGATAAATTTGTAAGAGATGGCTTGTTGGTGGGCAATGGGGAAATTGAAAATACTAATATTACTGCCTAGTAGCCTCAGTTTTCTCTTAGAAATTACAGACAAGGTCAATAAAAAGGTAGGTAAAATTGGAATTGCTACTTTATAAAATTACTGAATGAATGAATGAACCCAAGACTAATAGAGAAATGAGAAATATAAAGAACCCCACGTGCTCTCCAGGTTGCCCACCAAACCACATCTGGCTCAGTTTGCTTGCTTTCTTGCTCCCTTTTTTCTTGCTCTGTTCTCAAATCTAGTCTAATCTAGAATTGCTTAACAGGTCTCACTCAGAGGATGTGGACTTCCTGCTTGTAAATTGCCTTAGGTTTTAACAATCTTAAAAGCTTTCTAAGTTACCTAAGGGATATCTAATAATTGACCAAATTATTTGAGTTTTTCCCTTATTAGACTGTAGTTCTCTAAAGTCAAGGATTGTTGAGTTTTTTCAAATATCTTTACATTTGGTGCCTGGAATATAGGCCTGGTATATAGAGAGCCCCCTATTTCTCTAGCTTAGATGACCCAAACTTGAGGCTCCCCTTCCTGTTTGGCCAGATTGTGCTGTTTTTTTTTTCTCTTTACCTTACAGAAGATAATATTCACAGGTAGGAAGGAGAAGGAAGGAAAAAAAAATCTTTCTAAATACATTATGTGTTTTTGCAAACTTTATGGAAGTACTATATACCTTCTGTACCTAGTACAGAAAAGTGCACAAATAATAAGTATCCAGTTTTCTGAATTTTCAAAGTGAGCACATCTGTGTAACGGCATCCAGTTCAAGAAACAGTATCACCAGCATCCCTAAAGTCCCCTTTTTCCCTGCAAAGTTAATCACTATGCTGACTTCTAATACCATAAATTAGTTTTATTAGAAGTTTATATAAATGGAATCACATAGTATATACTCTCATTTATCTATCACCTGTCTATTTATTTATTTATTTACTTATTTTAAAAACAGGGTCTCACTCTGTTGCCCAGGCTGGGGTGCTGTGGCATGTTCATAGCTCATTGCAGCCTTGAACCCTTGGGCTCAAGCGATCCTCCTGCCTCAGCCTCCTGAGTAGCTGGGATTATAGGTGCTAGCCACCTGTAGTTACTCTTTTTATGTGAGGCTTCTTTCACTCAGCATTGCAGTCATGCAATTTATGTATGTTGTTTTATAAAGTTGGTGTCTATTCATTATCTTTGCCTTTTGATATTCCATTATCTAAATCTATCACAAATTTACTTATGCATTCAATTGTAGATGGGAATTTGGGTTGTTGCCAGGGTTTGTCTATTATGAATAATACTACTTTGAACATATCTTTTGGTGAACATATGTTTATATTTCTTTTGGGTGTATATCTTAGAGGCTGAATTGCTGGGTCATAAGTTTGTGAATGTTTAGCTTTAATAGATACTGCTAAATGATTTTGCAATATGGTTGTATAATTATATCAAATCATGCTCCCATCAGCAGTGTTTGAAAGATGAGTTCTTCCACATCCTTGCTAATGCTTGGTATTCCCTACCTTTTCCAATTTTATCCATACTTGGTTTTACTTTGCCTTTTTTTGTTGTTGATTAGTGAGGTAGAGCACCTCTTCGATGCTTTTGTTGACATCTTATGCCTGTTTTTGAGATGTCTACCCTTATTGATTTTTAAGAGTGCTTTATATATTCTGATTACAAGTCTTTTTTTGAAAAAAAAAACAATACTGCATAAGTTTTCTCTCATTCTGTAAATTTTTAATCTTGTCTTTTGGTAAACAGATATTCTTGATTTAATGAGTCCAGTTCATTACATTTTTCCTATGGTTATTGTTTTTGTGACTTGTTCAAGAAATTGTTACTTACCCTTATGTTATGAACCTATTTCCTAGGTTTTCTTTTCTAGGCTTTATTATTTACCTTTTTTTACATTTAGACCTACAATCCAGCTGGAATTGATTTTTGGGTATGGTATTGTAAGAGTAAAGATCTCTTTTTTGCCATATGGATATTTAGTTGACTCCAATACCCTTTATTGAAAAGATCATCTTTTCATTATTATAGTGTTACTGTTTTCATAATTCTGATTATACATATATAGATCTGTTTCTAGACTTTTTATTTTGTTCTATTTGTCTATTTGCTTGTCCTTGTGCTAGTAACCATGCAGGCTACTGTAGTTTCATAATAGGTCTTGATATCTGGTAGTGTAAGTCCTCTAGGTTATGTTGGTTTGTTTGTTGCCATGTAAATTACCTTAGCACTTTTAGTACTTTGGATATAATGTAATTTTAATCCAGTAAATACTTACTGAATTCCTATTTATTGTGTACTAGACACAGTGATAGTTGTTGGGAATATAGCTATCAATAAGATAGGCTTAGTCCTTTCCTTACAATTGGGAAAGTCACTCACATAGGGTGAGGTGAGAAGAGGCCCAGCGATGGAGCCTTGAGATACTCAATATTTAAAGTCTGTTAGCAAAGAAGACTAAGAGAGACAGCACAACCCTAAATGTAAAAAGCTAAGAAAAGACAGCAAGGAAGGAGGAAAAAGGAAGAAGATACAGTCATGTGTTGCTTAATGACAACAGGGATATGCTGTGAAAAATATATCATTAGGTGATCTCATTGTAACGCAACCATCACAGAGTACTTGTACAAACCTAGATGGTACAGCCTACTATACACCTAGGCTATATAGTATAGCATATTGCTCCTGGGCTACAAACCTGTACAGCATGTTACTATACTGACTACTGTAGGCAATCGTAACACAATGGTAAGTATTTTTATATCTAAACATAGGAAAGGTACAGTAAGAATACAGAATAGAAGATCAAAAACTGTATACCTGTATAGGGTGCTTACCCACGAATGGAGCTTGCAGGACTGGGAGTTGGTCTGAGTGAGTGAGTGGTGAGTGAATGTGAAGGCCTAGGATATAACTGTAGCCTTTATAAACACTAGACATTCAGGCTACACCAAATTTATTTTAAAATTTTTTCTTCCTTCAATAATATATTAAGGGCTGGGCGCGGTGGCTCACGCCTATAATCCTAGCACTCTGGGAGGCCAAGGTGGTTGGATTGCTCGAGGTCAGGAGTTCAAGATCACCCTGAGCAAGAGCAAGACCCCCGTCTTTACTAAAAGTAGAAAGAAATTAATTGGTCAACTAAAAATATATAGAAACAATTAACTGGGCATGGTGGTGCATGGCTGTAATCCCAGCTACTCAGGAGGTTGAGACAGAAGGATTGCTTGAGCCCAGGACTTTGAGGTTGCTGTGAGCTAGGCTGACCCCATGGCATTCTAGCCTGGGCAACAGAGTGAGACTCTGTTTCAAAAAAAAAAAAAAAAAAAATTAAGGCTGGGCGGGTGTGGTGGCTCATGCCTGTAATTCTAGCACTCTGGGATGCCCAGGCGGGAGGATCGTTTGAGCTCAGGAGTTTTAGACCAGCCTGAGCAAGAGCAAGACTCTGTCTCTACTAAAAAAAATAGAAAGAAATTAGCTGGACAACTAAAAATATATATAAAAAATTAGCCGGGCATGGTGGCACATGCCTGTAGTCCCAGCTACTTGGGAGGCTGAGGCAGGAGGATTGCTTGAGCCCAGGAGTTTGAGGTTGCTGTGAGCTAGGCTGACGCCATAGCACTCTAGCCTGGGCAAGAGTGAGACTCTGTCTCAAAAAAACAAAAAAATAAATTAACATTAGTTTACTGTAATGTTATTAATTTATAACCTTTTTAACTGTGTAAAACTTTTTGAACCTTTTGTAATAGCTTAAAACTCAAATATATTGTATAGCTATACAAAAATATTCTATAAGCTTTCCTCTATTTTTAAAATTTTTAATTGTTTTTACTTTTTAAAACTTTGTTAAAAACTAAGACACGAATACACACATTAGCCTAGGCCTACACAAGGTCAATATCATATCACTGTCTTCCACTGCCACATCTTGTCCCATTAGAAGTTCTCCTGGGGCAATAAGATGTGTAGAGCTGTTATTTCCTATAATAACAATGACTTCTGGAATACATCCTGAAGAACCTGCCTGAGGCTGTTTTACAGTTAACTTTTTAAATTTAGTAAATAGAGTACATTTTAAAATAATGATAAAAATATAGCATAGTAAAACTATAGCATAGTATAGTAAATAGACAAGAAACTAGTAACAAACGTAATTAACAGTAACAAATAGTAACCAGTAACAAACATGTTGTTTATTATCACTCTCAAGTATTATGTGCTGTACATAATTGTATGTGCTATAATTTTGTATAACTGGCAGTGCAGTAGGTTTATTTATACAAGCATCACCACAACCATGTGATTAATGTGTTATACTGTGACATTAGGACAGCTGTGACCTCACCACAGCTACTATGTCAGGAAGTGATAGGAATTTTTCAGCACCATTATAATCTTCTGGGACCACTATCACGTATGTGGTCCATTGTTGATTGAAACGTTGTTATGCAGTGCATGACTAAATACAGAAAGCGTGGTCAGTTAAGTCAGTGCTGCTGCAAGGTCAAGCAAGATGAAGACTGACAAAGCATCCACTGGACTTAGAGTGGTTACTGTGACCTTGGAGAATCAATTTCTGTGGAGGGTTGAGGTGTATGTCTATTATTTCATGATGATAATCAAGTGATCTGTATACTACTGAACATCATAAGGTCCAAAATGGTTTTCTGTCGTATACCATACCCCTTCCTATCCATTCTTTCAGCTGACGGAAAAGTAATTGCTCTTGTAAATGAATTTAATATTTACTGAAACCTATCTGTTTCAGATAATCAAAAGCTATGCTTTATCCATCCATTTATCCATTTATTCCGCAAGCATATATGAAGCACCTACCTGAGCCACCACTCCTGGCCCAGAACTTTCTATTTATTTTTATTTTTAAAAGATTATTTTTTCTCTATTTTTTTTTCACCTGTACTTCTCAGTTCTATCGGCTCAGAACTTTCTATAGTAAGAAGATGTATAAGCACTGTGCTAGAGATGTAAGTAGGGAAGGAAGCTCCGAATGATGTATTTGACCCATGTATAGTCAGCCCTCCTTATCTGTGGGTTCTACATTCATTGATTCAACCAACTGCAGATCAAAAATATTTTAGAAGATTGGATGGATGCATTTGTATTGAACATGTAGAGACTTTTTTCTTGTCATTATTCCCTAAACAATACAACAACTATATAGGCCAGGCATGGTGGCTCACGCCTGTAATCCTAACACTCTGGGACACTGAGGCAGGAGGAGGATTGGTTGAGCTCAGGAGTTCGAGACCAGTCTGAGCAAGAGCGAGACCCTGTCTCTACTAAAAAATAGTAAGAAATTTGGCCAGGCAACTAAAAAAAAATACATATAAAAATTAGTTGGGTGTAGTGGTACACGCCTATAATCCCACCTACTTGGGAGGCTGAGGCAGGAGGATCACTTGAACCCAGGTGTTTGAGGTTGCTGTGAGCTAAGTTGATGCCATGGCACTCTAGCTTGGGCAACAGAGCAAGACTCGTCTCAAAAAAACAAAACAAAAAACAAACACAACTATTTGCATAACATTTACGTTGCATTAGGTATTATAAGTAATCTAGAGATAATTTAAAGTATACTGGAGGATGTGCATAGGTTATGTGCAAATACTATGCCATTTTATATAAGGGACTTGAGCATTGGTAGATTTTGGTGTCTGGGGGGGGATCCTGGACCTAATCGCCCAAGGTACTAAAATATGACCATATGTCTCAGTGAGTAAACTCTGTAAACTCTCTTTTTACAGCCTTTAATTACTGCTCAAAAGGGTTTATGGTTAAGCTCTGTGACCTGAAGACAAAATTTCAGAAAGTGCTTCCTTTATGGTTAGATGAAAAACAGGATTTCAGTAGAGGAGGGCTTTGTCCTTATTGAGGGTCCTCTTATAATTCCTTTGCCTGGTATGTATTTATACCTTGGTATTTATGTTTGAGTCATTTTCCTTTTCTTTTTTTCTTTTTTTTTTGAGATGGGGCCTTGCTCTGTTGCTCAGGCTGGAGTGCAGTGACATGATCATAGCACACTGCAGCCTCAACCACCTGGGCTCAAGTGATCCTCTTCCATCAGACTCCTGAGTAGTGGGACTATAAGTACACACCACAATGTCTGGCTAATTTTTGTATTTTTTGTAGAGACGGGTCTCACTCTGGCTAGTCTGGAACTCCTGGCCTCAAGCAATACTCCCACCCCTGCCTCCCAACGTACTAGGATTACAGGCATGAGCCACTGTAGTCAGCCCTAGTTTATTTTCAAATATAATACAATTCCATGAAATATGGGCAATGCTAATAATTTATTATGATTTATCAAAGGTTAGGGCCAAAGTTCATCTTTCTCCATTGTGCCAATTATTAGTAGACCTGCACTTGAGGTCAAGTGGATTAATAAATGCCCAGTAAACAATTTTAAGCACACCTGAATAACTTAAAGATTTCTACTTTAGTGATAAAATCTTGCTAATATCAAATAATTTTTAAAAATCTGTTTCTTAAAGTTATAAGAATTTTATGGTTTTTTTTTTTAATTTAGAGTACTTGAAAATATGGTAGAAGTTTGATAGGTTGGTAAAGTCTTCAGGAGTAAGATTAACCTTGAGTTGATCCTTGCAAACTCTGGAATGCAAATAATGAGTATAGCACCTTGGCATAAGTGAAGCTTTCTTTAGGAGGATAAAGGAAGAGAAAAAATGGGGAATATAAGCTAAGGTCACAGTAGGAACAACATTTAGTTATTTTACACAGAACTTTTGGCAGATTCATTAAAAATGATTCTTCTTAAATTGTTAGTTTTGGTTTTTTCCTTAGAAATAAATAGAAACAAAGACAAAACAAAGAAAGAAACAAGACTACTAAATGCTGTAAGTTAGTGGCCTCTGGTAATACTTTAGTTGTAATTGGTAAAGGAGGGAAATAGGAAATTAAGACAGTTTTAAATGAAGCTTAATATTTTCAGTTCCAAGTTCAATCGGCATAGTCATCAACTGACATTTACTCTGAACCCCTTGGGTGAATGATACTGAACCAAATCCCACAAGAAATACTATCTTCTGCCTATGTGAACAAACTGGTTCTTGAACTATGGCTCTCAGAAACTATAGATGATAACAGGTGATGTTAATATGTTGTGAGATTCCAGCCTTGGAATAATGAGGTTAAAATAGGAAAAACACATACAAAAAAATTTTTATAATAGAAATTACATCTACTTTTTGTCTTGAATAAAGGAATCACTGTCCTATGTAGTGAAACACTAGATATATCAAAATATTTTTAATTGTTTCACCAAATAGTATTTTAGTATAAGAGAGCTGAATTTTATTTGATTAATCATTA
The DNA here is from genome assembly GCA_008750895.1 of Mirza zaza. Taxonomy (NCBI): domain Eukaryota; kingdom Metazoa; phylum Chordata; class Mammalia; order Primates; family Cheirogaleidae; genus Mirza; species Mirza zaza. The sequence goes on from VSMD01065894.1 coordinate 8,753, forward strand.
TATGAATAATGGAAGGTAAACTTTCATTTTGACAGGAAAAAATAAGGAGGTAAGTTGATTCAGAACATACCACGTACAATCTTAAAATAAGTGATCTGTGCCTCTGTTGAAAACTCAAATACAAAGAAATCTGGGTAGGCAAGATGTCAGAAATTTGTGACTAAAACCTATTTTTACCTGATCTCCAAGATTAATATTACATTTAATATTATAAGGTATTTTTTATTCTATATTAAAAGTGTTTCTTTTTTTTTTGAGACAGAGTCTCACTTTATTGCCCAGGCTAGAGTGAGTGCCATGGCGTCAGCCTAGCTCACAGCAACCTCAAACTCCTGGGCTCAAGCAATCCTGCTGCCTCAGCCTCCCAAGTAGCTGGGACTACAGGCATGCGCCACCATGCCCGGCTAATTTTTTCTATATATATTAGTTGGCCAATTAATTTCTTTCTATTTATAGTAGAGATGGGGTCTCGCTCTTGCTCAGAGCTGGTCTCGAACTCCTGAGCTCAAAGGATCCGCCCACCTTGGCCTCCCAGAGAGCTAGGATTACAGGCTTGAGCCACCGCGCCCGGCCTTAAAAGTGTTTCTTTTAAGTATGGTCTGATTTTAAGTATCTAACATTCTCCAGTAGTTCCTCCTCCCTTGCTTATTCTTCTCTATCTCAATCTCTTTTTCTCCAGTTGGGTTCCTCTTGCTGGCTTCCCGGTCATTATCATTCTAATACCATTTAAGGTAGCTCTGCTGGGTTTATTTATTCTGAGTCCTACAATCCAGTTTCTCTTTTAACCTGGCTTCCTAAATCAAGTTGACAAACCAGTTTATTTCCCCCTCCTCCTTCATTCCAACAACTAGTGGTTTACATTGGTTAGGAGGATATAATGCAATCCGGCACAACCTCTTCCTCTCGGAATCTGTATTTTCGAGCTTTCCTCCTTTCCTGGATGAATGTGCTGAAGTCAGACGGAGTACCTTGCGAAGGACTTCAGCCCCCACAGTTCTCTGTGTGCGCATGCCCTCTCTTCTTACAGTTGTCAAAGTGCTTTTGCCAGAGCGGTCACATAATCAACCTGAAAGAAGAAAATAAATACTGTACACTTTTAAATTTTATCGATCCTTAAAAACTGGACACTCAAAGGTAATTGTTACTAAGAATTTGTTACTTGAAATTAGGTTATTGCATGTGAAAGAATATCTATTGTGTGCGCGGTGGGGGAGGGGAAGGAGGTATCTATTTCTCAGACTTTGCTGTAAATAAGCAAAAAAATCCAACAAAAACCAAACTATACAGGCAGCTACTGAGAGGCATTGCATATTGCCTTTGTAAATTCTGTCTTAATCTGCTGCTTACCTTTTGTTTAAAAGGGTCTTATTTATTAAAGGTGGGTCTTGACCTTGACAGAGTGAATTTATGCAGAAAGTGAAATTTGTATTTTTAAGGAGTGTTGAGAAGAGAAATGGGTGTTCCTGGTATAGCATTTTAAAAATTTAGTGAATATATTAATATTAATTACAGCAATTATAAAATGTTCTGAGCCCAGCTTACTTTTTGGCTTTTTTTTTTTTTTTTTTTTTTTGCTGTAGTACAGCATTAATTTTTCCATGTAGTTTAAACTGAAGTCATTAACCAGAAACATTAATACAAGCAACCACAAAAACAGTGATATTAAAATTATAACCAAACACCTATTTCAGCCATGATGATACGGCTATTGTAAAGATAATTCTAGCTCACTGGAAGTTACTCAAATTCCAGATTATAATGGTTTACTGCAGCACACTGTTTAAACCAAGTATAAAAATGTCTCTTTCTATGACCATCTTCTTTGGCAGCAATAGAACTTTGTGCTGTCTGAATCCAAGCTTTGTCTCTTTGTGTTGTATTTTATAATACTGCTCAAAGCCATTGTTTTAGACCGAGGGAACTGAGGAACATAAAAGCAATCTTAAGTAGCTTGTATTAGTAGTAGCTGGCAATCTGTGATGTATATTATATTGGATTGGGTTTTTTCCCTGGGGTGGGGGAGAAGGCAGGGCAGTGAGGAATAGAAAGGAGAGTAAGGTGGCTGTGAAGCATTTCCTTGATCCCACTATTTTGTTTGTGTATGAAACTCTGAAATGAAAGATATCAATGAACCATTTTAATGATAGTCTTTATTAAAATAGAACTACTTTAAATTCCATTTCTTGGTCTAACATCTTTTGCTTAATACTTAAGAGCAATAGTATCTCCCTTTTCTAATACATTTATTTTACAATAGTTATTATTATAAAAATAATAGGTAGAGCTTCTGTATTTGAATGCCCTTTTACAAGTGTCCTGAGAAAGATGCTTCTCCAAGTGTCTGAGTTAATTAAGTAACTGCATTAAATATGTTAATAACTTTGTTGCAATTATACTGAATCATCACCTAAAAATAATTATATGTTCGGTCATACGCTCCTTTAGCATTTCAAAACATTTGTTTTCAGCTTCTCAGCACTGTAATATTCATATATTTAAAGCAATTAACTATTCTAAGGACAAGCTAACTCAATGATAACTACATGTATGGAAATCTCCAGGTTCTGAGTGACTACTAATTTTCATCCTTGAATAAGAAAACAGGCTGTATGGCAGAGGTGAATATAGCCCTTCTATGTGAAATGGAAAATACCATACGCTCCTTATATGGTTAAATGAAACAGTGATGGCAATGCACTATAATTACAATGTATGAGAATTTGGGACTTTGTACTCCTCTATTTTTAACACTTTTGCTAGCATATGGTAATTCAGGGTCTTCAAACCATAGTCTTTCACTGCTAATACTAGTGATAAGAGAATGGATTCTAAATTTGCTAGCCTTGTGACCATGGCAGCAGCAGGAGGATTCAAAAAAAACGAAAATCCGGCAACCCCAGAATTATCTTGACTGTCTACTTAAGTCTCCAAGGGATTTTTAAAAGCCCCACCCCCACCCCATCTCACAGTAAGTTCCTCTCTCACACACACACCTTAAATCCAACCAGAAGCATTTCTCCACTCTGCAGAGAAATTCTCAGGCTCCTGTGGAGACCTGAAGCACTGAAATGCCAATAAATCTCTTGTGCGGCAGAACTGGAGACAGGAAAATTAGAGAATAAACATAAAAACCATAATCCTTAGAGTAACAAGAAGCAAGCACTTCCCAACGTTTCACTAGGATTTTACCCCTTTAAAAACGGTGTGCTTTTTTTTTTTTTTATACTGTCTCCTAACAAAATGGAGTAGCTGCAGCTACTGGGAGACCAAAGAATGATTGTGCAGCTGAGTCCTTCTCCTAACAAATGCCAAGGATTTCCTCCCTCGTGGTTCGCTGCTGCTAAATGAAACAATTATCAACGCAAGAAAGCAGTTTGCTAATCTAGAGGGCTAAGGCTACTGTTTTTTTAAAGAGCTCGAGCTCGAGAAGGACGGAAGAAAGGGTCGTGTGTGCGGTGTCTTTTTAACCTTGCTGAAGGACGCAGCAGTATTTATTGACGTATGCAAATCACTGGGGGAGGGTGGTGCTTGGGAAAAAACAGGAACCAGAATCAGTTTCTTATTGCAGGGTGAACGCTCTGAGTTCCGGTGAAGGGAAAAGAGACGTGGCGAAATTGCTGTCTTTCTGTCTTATAAGCACATCTCTCACTAATACAGAAAAGGAGCCAAGACATCAGAAAGGGTGAAGACGCTCTCACAGTATTTTTAGAGACCTTGCTCGAGCCTCCCCCCACCGCCAGCCCGACCTGTTCTTCTAAATGGGAGATTATGGATTTGCATTGCAATTGGCTAGTGGCGGTGGCACTGGATTTTCGCAAGTAAAACACCCGCCCGCCTCTGCGAGGGGCATTAACGATCATCACACTGACAATAACGCGTCTCTCTCTTTTCCCGTTTCAGCTGCGCAAACCATGCAGGATGATTTACTGATGGACAAAAGCAAAACCCAGCTCCAGCCCCAGCAGCAGCGGCAGCAGCAGCAGCCCCAACCCGAGCCCAGCGCAGCCGAAGCCCCGTCCACGCCCCTCTCCTCAGAGACCCCCAAGCCAGAGGACAGCAGCGCAGTGCCGGCCCTCAGCCCCGCCGCGGCCCCGGCGGCCCCCAACGGCCCGGACAAGATGCAGATGGAATCGCCGCTCCTGCCGGGCTTGAGTTTCCATCAGCCACCTCAGCAGCCGCCGCCGCCTCAGGAGCCGGCGGCGCCGGGCGCATCGCTGTCGCCGTCCTTCGGCAGCACCTGGTCTACGGGCACCACGAACGCGGTGGAGGACAGCTTCTTCCAGGGGATCACCCCAGTCAACGGGACCATGCTCTTCCAGAACTTCCCGCACCATGTCAACCCAGTCTTCGGAGGCACCTTCTCCCCGCAGATCGGCCTGGCGCAGACCCAGCACCACCAGCAGCCGCCGGCGCCGCAGCCGGCACAGCCCCCGCCGCCGCCGGCGCCGCAGCCTGCACAGCCCCCGCAGGCGCAGCCCCCGCAACAGCGCCGGTCACCCGCCAGCCCTAGCCAGGCACCGTATGCGCAGAGGAGCGCCGCCGCGGCCTACGGCCACCAGCCCATCATGACCAGCAAGCCGTCCTCCTCTTCGGCCGCTGCAGCCGCTGCTGCCGCGGCCGCCGCCTCATCGGCCTCGTCCAGCTGGAACACGCACCAAAGCGTGAACGCCGCCTGGAGCGCACCGTCCAACCCGTGGGGTGGCCTGCAAGCCGGACGGGACCCTCGCCGGGCGGTCGGCGTGGGCGTAGGCGTGGGCGTCGGGGTGCCTTCGCCGCTCAACCCCATCTCGCCGCTCAAAAAGCCCTTCTCCAGCAATGTGATCGCGCCACCCAAGTTCCCTCGCGCGGCCCCGCTCACCTCCAAGTCCTGGATGGAGGATAACGCTTTCCGGACCGATAATGGTAACAATCTGTTGCCATTTCAGGTAATGCTCGGGTGCACCTGCACACGCCTTTCGCTCCTTTTGCTCTTTCTGCTTTTTAATCGCCTACTCATTTTTGTTCTGTAAAAAGGGCACCAATGTCCAGCCCCTCTGCACCCTTCCAAAGCCTCCAGTTCACTGAAGTGGGGCTGTTCCACTCAGGGGAATGAGGTTGGGGGGCGGGGTGGGAATTGTGACTGTTCGAGGAATCATTTATGCACCTGGTCAGGGTAGAAAAGGGGCTTTTTCTTGTAGTTTATTTTCTCTTATTTTGATCTCCGTTGACAAAGTTGCAAGTGTATGGCAAGATGCTGGCATAGTCCCACAAAGAGTAGTCTGAGATTCCTATCATTTTAAGTAGCTACACATTTCAGGTTATGCAATCCCAGGCTCAGGGTGCCGCCTGAAAGCCGTCCACACCCAAACTACCCTGGCTTTACTCTTAAAGAGGTTAACAACCCTCGAGTGGTGCTATTTCAGACAGTTGCATATGCTCAATTAAACTAATGTGAACACATGTGTTTATGTCTCACTAAGGTACTAGAATCATTAATAACAATCAGCATATCGGCCCTGCCAGGAAAATTACGCGTGTGAGATTCCAATAAACACCCAGAACTCTGTAAAGGAAAGAGGTGGAAGAGTGGAAATTCTAGGGGCAACCCTTTCCATGTTACCTAGAAAAAGGAGTTAGAAATTGGTTTTTTTTTTTTTTTTTTTTTTTTGCAGAGAAAGAGACAATAGGACACGACCTTCAGAGCCATATTGCAATGGAGTCTATTTGCTAGCTAGCACTGAAATATTTAAAGCTGCAGCGTCCTTCACCAGTGGGGTTATTTAAGAAGACAATACAGATCAATTACACCACTTGAAACTGGGCAAAGTGAAAGTCTTGCAAGTTTAATGAAAAATGAGTCTTGTGTCTTGGTGTTAAATGCCAATGAAAAATCCAGGAAGTGCCCTAGACAAAAAGGTTGAATGGAGAGTGTGCTTATTTCTGTTCTTGCTTTCTCATCCAGCCCACAGCCATAGATAGCAGTTGACAGTGTCCCAGACATCTTGGGTGGGAAAGGGGTGGTGAGTGTGTGCAGTTCACTGGGGGGCGGGGAGACTTTTGCTCTCAGGCAAACACTTATCTTTCACTTCAAATTGATTTGGCTGTAAGCTTCTAGGCTCAGTTAAAAAAGAAAAAAGAAAGGGGCGGGGGAGAGGGGAGGGTTTTTAACAAGACCCAATTTGGGTGGTCAAGAAAATGAAGTAGAAATCTTTTGAACAATGCTGAAGGATGGCAGAACTCACAATTCGAAGGAGGTAGTTTAAAGTGGTGCACTTGTAGCCTTCATTTTGTGGCTCTTGACATTCCAGATGTTTGGGGTGACTCCCATCCCTGAAGGAGGAGATGGGGTTATTGAGAAAGAACATGACTCTGTAGGCTAGAACAAGGATTTTTAACCTTGAAAGTTCAAGGGTGTCCATGAAACCTCTGAATTGTGTGTATGAGAGGTTCTTACTGAATTTTCACAGGGGTCCTTAGGGAATGGAAGATTTTAATATTAAGGTATATTTCTTCTCATTTTAAAGTTTGCTTATTTTAATAAAATCTAGCAATACTGCAAAATGGGATTAGTTTGGTTAGATAGAGAAAAGGAGGAATTTGCTTTCTGGAACTCATCTATGTGCTTACTTTTGGAGAAGGTAGGGCAGGGAGCCTGCATTTGGTAGGAGAGGCCCTCTTTTTATTGTGACATTCTCTGCCCAAATCCAGTCTTAGAGGATCTTATAGGGCAGGGAGCCTGCATTTGGTAGGAGAGGCCCTCTTTTTATTGTGACATTCTCTGCCCAAATCCAGTCTTAGAGGATCTTATAGGGAGGTTTGGAAATTGATAGGGTAGACAGATTTAGTTATCTTTTTCTAGGAGATAAATCTGAATATAGCCAGCTTTTGTTAATTATCTTCTGAAATGGGGATAGGGGAGAGATTAAATTCACAAAATTTTCCCTAACCTCATATTGACTAGCAGCTTGGAGATTGCCAATTGTTTCTCAACAAACCATTCACCTGTGATGCTAACAAGAGCCAAATGGACTGGATTTAGTTTGGTCTCTTGTCTTATCATCCCTGCTGATGCTGTAGAGTAGGCAAAAATTTGCCAAAACATATGTAAGAGGAGAGATTTGATTGAAAATTGAGGGTTTTTTATCTGGCCTTAGGAAGAATTACATGTACTTTATGTCTCGTTTCTTTTTCTTAAAAATAGGCTGGGCCCACTGGCTCATGCCTGTAATCCTAGCACTCTGGAAGGCCCCGGCGGGCAGATCATTTGAGCTCAGGAGTTCGAGACCAGCCTGAGCAAGAGCGAGACCCTGTCTCTACTAAAAAAAAATAGAAAGAAATTAGCTGGACAACTAAAAGTATATATATAAAAAATTAGCTGAGCATGGTGGTGCATGCCTGTAGTCCCAGCTACTCGGGAGGCTGAGGCAGAAGGATTGCTTGAGCCCAGGAGTTTGAGATTGCTGTGAGCTAGGCTGACTCCACGGCAGTCTAGCCTGGGCAATAGAGTGAGACTGTCTCAAAAAACCAACAGCAACAAATGGAGCTTTAGAGTTTTGAAGCAATATTAAAACCAGAGGAGTAACTTGGTTGTGCTTTATTTAGCATGTGATATTATCGGATTTGGTTTATGTTGATAACTATCTCAGGTATGTTTAAAGAACAAAAACAGAGCACCTTAAGTCTTGTGTGCACAATTTTGTGGTTGTGCATTTATTTAAATAATTTTTCTAAAAAAGGGAAAAAATAAGTAGTTCTCATGACTTTTTAAAATTCATTTACTTTGGCAAATATTTTATTCTTTAAATTGAAGACTTTATTTCATAAACTACCAACTTTATTTTTTATTTGACAGACTCTTTGAGACAAAAGGGCTGTCAACAGTGATTTGTTCTAATATATCTTAATATTTAAAAAAAAAAAAATCCATGCTCCCTACAGTGCTTCTCTTCTACATGTTCCTAACAACCCAATAGATTTTTTGAAGCTTTACTCACATGGTTTATATTATAAAAGAAATAACTGTATTTGAATGTGGTTTTACAAGCTATACATACTTCTTTATTCTAATAAAGTTGATTGGTTTCTCTGGTTGGGGTGACTGCTTTCTTAGGGATTGCTTGTATCTAAAAGCCACTTCATTTCTCTAAGGAAACTGATTGTCCTGAGAGGTAGAGTGACTTAACTCAGGTCCTACAGCTCTGACTAGTTTTGTTATTAGGTGTCAGTTAACTTCCCTATAGCTAGTGCTGTCAAGAAGAATTCAGTCATGTTTTCTTTGTACTCTGTTGAAAGGGACTTAGTGGTGGAACTATCTAGTGAGGTTTTCTATCAGGCTGAAGCATCTTGGTGATGTACCTCTCACCAGCAGAGCTCAAGAATGGTGAGGCACTCCACTGGGGAAATTATACATATGACTCATTATGTATTTCTGTAAGACAGGAAAGCCTAGGTGCATAAAAGGACTAGAGCTATTCTCTGTATTGTGAATTTGGATTTTTTTTTTTTGGAAACAGAATCTTGCTCTGGTGCCCCTGGTAGAGTGTAGTGGTGTTATTATATCTCACTGCAACCTCAAACTCCTGAGCTCATGCAATCCTCTTGTCTCAGCCTCCTGAGTAGCTGGGACTACCAGCAAGCACCACTATGCCTGCCTAATTTTTTCTATTTTTGGTAGAGATGGGGTTTTGCTCTTGCTCAGGCTGGTCTCAAACTCCTGAGCTCAAGAGATCCTCACACCTCAGCCTCCCAAGAGTGCTGGGATTACAGGTGTGAGCCACTGCACCTGGCCTCCAGAGAAGTTTAAAAGGGACTTTTGAGAGCCACCTATTCCAGCCCATTCTTCTCATTTTACAGAGGATGAAATCAAAGTCCCAATATGTGAAGTGACTTGCCCAGGTTCAGGTGGATAGTTTTTGTCAGAAGCAGGCTTTGGTGGCAGACTGCTTGGATTCAAATCTCAACTCTGCCAGTTACTGGCTTCATAATCTTAAGCAAATTATGTAAACATGCTGATCCTCAATTTCTTCATCTGTAAAATGGGAATAGTAATCGTTTTTTGCTACATTTGAGATCAAATAAGAAACTACATTATAGAGTGCTTAGCACAATGCCTGGCCCATAGTAAAGTATCCTGTAATACTTGGGTTTTGTTGTTATTGTGATGGTGACTAGAGACTCTGCATGATTTTACCAAAGTATAGATTAGTGATTTTTCATACAGTGCAATCTGAATAATCCTAGACTTCTATGTAATGTCATTTATTTATTTTTGTCTGTACCCTCAGGATTGTGCAGTCTATCATAGAATGGATTACCAGCATGTAATACAGTGCATTCTAAGTATCTCCAAACTTCATTTATTCTTTTCAGAGCCTCTGGTCATTATAATAAAGTGGTAATGCAGCATTTGCCTATGGGCCAGGTCCTGTGCTAAGCACCTTCCATGTAGTTTTTCAATGGAACTACTTTGAGATAGGAGGACTGTTATTCTTGTTATACTGACAGAGAAATTGAGGCTCAGTACATTTACACTGTTTGCTCAAGATCAAGCTGGTAACTGGGATTACCAGTTGGGATTTGAACCTAGACAATCTACTTCCGGAGCCCATGGCTCCTACCTCCTTGGCTATACTACTTCTAGGACATGGGTTAACAGTCCACTGTAGATGCAGGAGACTAGGCTGAATCTGTACTTGACCTTATGAGATGCCCTGGAAATTGTGTTTTTAAAATATTATCTTATTTACAAAAATGTAGGAATAAAAATGCGATGACCATACACATACCACCACTTAGAGTCAATAGTTGTCAATGTTTTTCTATATTCATTTACCTTATGTATTTTTGAATGTTTTTGTAAAAAAATATTCAAATTATTTCATTTTTCTGTTTACATCTCTGCCTTTATGCCTCTTTCTTCTATCCTCAAGTTAAAAATGATTATAGAAAATTTTATATTTTTTGATATGTGTAGTTAAACATAATCTAGTGTTAATCTTGCTGCTGGGTTATCAATAACAGAAGAAATTCCTTATATGAATTCATGGTAATATAAATGATATTAAATAACAAATATGCCTACTCAATACATTTTTAGGAAATGTCAATATTTTTCAATTAGTTTGTATTCCTTTTTTTCAGGAGAAATATAAATTGTCTAGTTTATGCTTGCCTTTGCTTTAAAAGACATTTTTTTTTAAGAAATGGAGTCTCACTGTTGCCCAGGTTGGAGTGCAGTGGCATGATCATAGCTCATTGCAGCCTTGAACTCCTGGCCTTAAGTGATCCTCCCACCTCAGCCTCCCAAGTAGCTGGGACTACAGGCATGTACCACTGCACTCAGCTTATGCTTGCTTTTGAATAAAGATAGTATGACCTAGATTTAAAACTGAAGACTCTTCTGTAGTTGGTTTTTTTAAATTTAAATTTAAATTTTTTTTTGAAACAGAGTCTCACTTTGTTGCCCAGGCTACAGTGAGTGCCATGGCGTCAGCCTAGCTCACAGCAACCTCAAACTCCTGGGCTCAGGCGATACTACTGCCTCGGCCTCCTGAGTAGCTGGGACTACAGGCATGTGCCACCATGTCCGGCTAATTTTTTCTGTATATATTAGTTGGCCAATTAATTTCTTTCTATTTATAGTAGAGAAGGGGTCTTCTTGCTCTTGCTCAGGCTGGTTTCGAACTCCTGACCTTGAGTAATCCGCCTGCCTTGGCCTCCCAGAATGCAAGGATTACGGGCGTGAGCCACTGCGCCCGGCCTGTTTTTTTTTTTAACTACTGCTGTAACGCAAAACCACTTAAGGTCCACCCAACCCTACAAACTATTCAGAACGTATTATGACATTGATGTATTAATAAATGCCAGCAAAGCTACATTATATTCTGTTTAAAACGGGTTGTTTAGGAAACATTAGGGCTTTTTAAAAAAATGCTATTAGGAACAATAATATAAACTGTATACTTCAAAATTGCATGCAGAAAAAGTTGTTAGTGTTATATAAACTCTTCACAACCTTGCCATGACTTAATATAAAAGTACGCCCTCAAAAATGTAATGTTTTTAGTTATCCTCTGACAGAGACATAGTTTCCTGCTTACATAACTTTCTCCGTTCCTTAGCCTATTTTCTGTCTTTCCAGGGCTGCATGAGGTATCATGCTTGTCCAGTTGGAACTGGTTGTCATTGCTCAGGTTTTTTTGTAGTGTTTTGATCTGCAATATCAAAAGATTATGCTTTGTTTACTACAGTACGAAAAGTTTGATTAAACCTTGTGGATTTTACTGAGGAAAAAGAATTAGATGGAGGGGAGCATACAACCCATGAATCTTTTTTTTTTTTTTGAGACAGGGTCTCACTCTGTTGCCCGGGCTAGAGTGAGTGCCGTGGTGTCAGCCTAGCTCACAGCAACCTCAAACTCCTGGGCTCAAGCGATCCTCCTGCCTCAGCCTCCCGAGTAGCTGGGACTACAGGCATGCGCCACCATGCCCGGCTAATTTTTTTGTATACATATTATTGGCCAATTAATTTCTTTCTGTTTATAGTAGAGACGGGGTCTCGCTCTTGCTCAGGCTGGTTTCGAACTCCTGACCTCAAGCAATCCGCCCGCCTCGGCCTCCCAGAGTGCTGGGATTACAGGCTTGAGCCACCGCGCCGGGCCACCCATGAATCTTGAAATGAGGAAGACACTGTTCATTGGGGTCAAGTGATTGTGATTCTTTTTCCCAGTCTGCAAAAGTAGAGGGGGTGGAGTGGAAAGCATGCAGGCAGGCATGGGAGCAGGGGTCTAGCTTCTGTATTTGCTTTATGAGAGAATGTGTACAAAGTGTTCTGAAAATTAGGTACTGTTATAGGAGTACTGTTACAGCTCTTGGATACCTGCCTAACTACTAATTGTAGTCAGAATTAGAGATTAATAGAGGAAATATTGTTGATATTCAGTACACAGTTAAACACCAGCTGATGGAATCTAATGGAGAGGGGCTAGAAAGATGTGTCCAGCAGGATGGAAGAGCATCAAAAGGCACTTTGTATATTATGGTGACTGTATATTCTAGAAAGTTAGTCATGCCGCTCTGAGGACTAGGGAGTATAGAGTTATGTCACATGAAGGGTGACGATTTGTGGCCGTTTCTGCTATGGCTGACTCATTAATATAAGTGTAAGAGTTTTCCTTGCTCTGTGAAATTTTAATTGCTGATGGGAGAAATGCTTAAATTCTTAATTTCCTGACTGCTGCAAGTGTTGATTTTGATATTCTGGAGATATTAAGGGTCTAATTGAAGCTTCTTACTCCCACTTCCCTGGAGGTCATACCTGACTCTGTAGGGCCAGTGTGCTTGTCAGAGATAGAATTCAGGATAGAGCCCAAGTTTGAATCTTGAGAGTTGAGGTAATATAGTCATAGCTTCAAGGGGGCTTTTCTAGGGAGGTTGCTATGCTTGCAAAAGAAGCCAGCCTCCCAAGGAATTTTCCACAGCTGGGCCTTATACATTGTGGGTAGCTTGTTCTGAAGGAATTCATGTGTCCCATCTCACCTGTTATACTTCAGTTCTTCTTTAGTGTTCTTTACAGGTGCTGTACATGTAAACTTCTTAATGGGAAACACTTCTACTATTTGGATTTTGACTTAATTTGAAATAGAAAAAGGGCCGGGCGTGGTGGCTCATGCCTGTAATCCTAGCACTCTGGGAGGCTGAGGCAGGTGGATGGTTTGAGCTCAGGAGTTCGAGAGCAGCCTGAGCAAGAGCAAGACCCCTTTCTCTACTATAAATAGAAGGAAATTAATTGGCCAACTAAAAATATATAGACAAAATTAGCCAGGCATGGTGGCGCATGCCTGTAGTCCCAACTACTCGGGAGGCTGAGGCAGCAGGATTGCATGAGCCCAGGAGTTTGAGGTTGCTGTGAGCTAGGCTGACGCCATGGCACTCTAGCCTGGGCAACAGAGTGAGACTCTGTCTTTAAAAAAAAAAAAGAAATAGAAAAATAATAGTGAATTAAAATATGGTAGTAACTTAGCATTGTGGAATAAAGCCTACTTTTCTCTCAGCACTATTTAATTCTCAGAAATAATAAATATTATGATATAATCCCTTGTTGTCAAACCTCAGTAGAGAGAAACAGAAAGGGACACCAAACAGCGTTTATATCATATAAAGTGATCATAGAACTAATATACACAAAGGGAAGAAAACATTGATTGCTGATTATACATGCACAAGACTATTATATGGCCAAATAGCTTTATTCCTCAAGCATTCAAACTCATTTCAAGATCGATATCAAATACAAGTCATTCCCTATCATCAGTAATTCAGTGCAACTAATTATTTTATTTTATTTTATTATTTATTTTTTGAGACAGAGTCTCACTTTGTTGCCCAGGCTAGAGTGAGTGCTGGTTTTGAACTCCTGACCTCAAGCAATCTGCCTGCCTTGGCCTCCCAGAGTGCTAGGATTACAGGCGAGAGCTACTGCGCCCGGCCCAGTGCAACTAATTAAATGGTCAATGCTACCAAGTAAACCAGTGCCTAGAAGTGCCTGACACTTAGTAGGTGTTCCTTAAATGAATGAATGAAAATTTAAAGCCAAGTTGTTATAGTTTTTTCCTTTGTCTCTACAAGATGGTATATTTAACATTTTTGAGACAGATTCTCCATTCTAGTATTTCTCTATAAGGTATCTATGGAATATGGAAACATAGGTGAATGTATAAAATGTCATAAAGGACATCTTCAATTTGTAAAAATAAAAAGTATTATGTTTTCCCAGACTTTATGGTTTATACTCATAGTTTTGGGCTATGACTCTGTAGGCTTGGTATGACAAGAAGTAAGCATAGTTGTTGCTTTGACATAAAAGGTTTATGACAGCCAGTAGATGGGAACACTAGCTTATATTCTATGGATTAAATTTTTCTTTATCTCTTCATTTTCTTTTTCTTATTTAAAGCCTTTCCTAGAGCAATATCTCTTCATTGTTGATCAACTTATTCTTTTGGACTTTACCCTGTCATGATGATCTGGTTTGTTCCTGACTTCCCAAGTCAAGTTATTAATAATAGAAAAGACCAGAATGAGATTCAGGATAACCATGACAATAACACTTAGCAATATTAAGGAGAGGATTCTCTGGTTTCAAAGTCTGACGAAAAGCAGATTATAGTAGGCCCATTCCAGGCATACGAGATTGGAAAACAGATGTAAAGGGCAAATGATTTTCTACCCTTAAGATGTAGTAGGGTTTGAGGACTGATTAGGGATGGGAATATTTCAGAGGAAACATCTCAGTGATCTGACAATCTAACCCCCTACTCAAACTCCAGGAGTCCTAGTTCTTAAGTTTCAGATAAGCAGCAATTAAAGGAGGCAAGAGGTAAATGTACCCAGAAGCACTTCTCTTATGCAATCTGGAGTGGAAAATTTCCTTTCCTCTTTTGAACCAGAGAAATAGAAAATAGATATGCAGAAGATTAAAAATAGTGTAGACCACTAAAGTTTGAGTTTATGGAAAAAGGCTGAGAGATAATTTTTGGATCCTTTATTATAAATCTGTTTTTGTGTTTGCATTTGATATTATGGATAGACTATTCAACTTTTTGCCACATCATTGTTTAAAGCAGTTGTAACCAATAGTAGAATCCTGAGGTCAGATAAATAGTTAAGAAGGATAACTATTTTATCCTTCTTAAGGTTGTATTTTTGTTAATCACATAACTATTACAGAATTCCCTGATCAAAGGGATGGGATTTATATTGTTAAGTTTCTTTTGGCATCTTTAATCAAAATCATAATCCATGTACTCTGGCTTTTGGGTGTTGTATTATTTTGATGTCTTTCTCCAAATAGGTACAACTTAACACAAATACAGGGGACCAAAAGGCCAAGCACTGGCCTCACTCTTTTCATTATCTTACTAAGCCTTACACATCCTAGTGAATTAGGACTTATTATCCTAATAGAGACTCCGAGAATATTACCTAACTAGTAAGGTAATAGAGCTGAAATGGAAACTCAGGTCTTTTGATTCCATGCCCAGTTCTTCCATTCTGCAACACCTGCTTGCCTCTGTTCTTGTCACTAACCATCTTTCAATATGCCTTTGATGTTATACTCTTTCCCCAGATCTTCCCTGATTCCCTTCATTCCACATTGTCTTTATGGTATTTCTCACTCTCTGAAATGAGCTGATGTATTTTGTTCCTCTACACTAGAATGTAGGTTCCACAAGGGCAAAGACCTTTTTCATTGAAGTGTTTCCAGGGGCTGTGACAGTATTTGGGATATTTTAGGCACATGGCAAATATGTGTTGAGTGTGTTAGTGATTTGCATTTAAAAGTGATTCATTAGGCATTTATCATTTGCATGTTGCTAGCAATGTAAGAGCAATTTAATTTTATAAACGTTTAACTGGTCTCTGCCAGGGTTGGGGCACTTGGGATTAAGGTTGAACCGTATCCCAACCTCAGATAACTCCCTGACAAACATGTATTAAATTATAGAGTAAGGTCTAAAACAGAATATGACATGCACAATGAAGGGAGTTTGTGCTTGAATCAGAGGAAGAAGTGATTAAATTTGTGTGTCTTCATAGTTTAAGATGTTTTCAAAGGTTTTCTGATTTTGAAAGTAATACATGTTTACATTTAAAACTTCAGGGAAAGGCCGGGCACGGTGGCTCACGCCTGTAATCCTAGCACTCTGGGAGGCCGAGACGGGAGGATAGCTTGAAGTCAGGAGTTCGAAACCAGCCTGACCAAGAGAGAGACCCCGTCTCTACTATAAATACAAAGAAATTAATTGGCCAACTAATATATATAGAAAAAATTAGCCGAGCATGGTGGTGCATGCCTGTAGTCCCACCTATTCGGGAGGCTGAGACAGGAGGATTGCTTGAGCCCAGGAGTTTGAGGTTGCTGTGAGCTAGGCTGACGCCATGGCACTCACTCTAGCCTAGGCAACGAAGTGAGACTCTTTCTCAAAAAAAAAAAAAAAAAAAAAAAAAAAAAAAAAACTTCAGGGAAAAAAATTGCCCATAATAGCTATAGTTTTAGCATTTCATGTCATTAAATTTATAAACACTTTTAGTGATTGCATAATATTCCTCCACAGGAATCCATTATTATTTATCACAGTGTTTTCATATTTGGTGGATTTGGATTGTTTTCAATTTTTTGAAAGAGATGTGGGTCTCACCACGTTGCCCAGGCTGGGCACAAGCTCCTGAGCTCAAATGATTCTCTTGCCTCAGCCTCCCGAGTAGCTGGTATTATAGGCATGTGCCACTGCACCTGGCTGTTTTAAATTTTTAGCTATTGAACATAATGCTGTCATAAACATCTTTGGGCTTCTTAATGCTTTATTTAGAATTGAATGGTCAAGGATCCATAGGCAGAGAATGGGGTAGGGGTTGATTTTTTTTTTTTTTTAAAGCAGAGGGAGCAGCTTGTGTATAGGCAAGAAACAACTTGGTGTGCTGAGAGAGCAGACAGTTCTGGCTAAGCGTGAGGCAAATGGGAAATGAGGCTGGAGAGGTAAGGTAGGTGCCAGATCACAAAGGGCATTCTAGCATTCTTTGCCTTCAGCTTTCTCAAGTAGAGACATTGAAGGATTTTTAAGCTGAGAAATAGCCATTGTAAGACATTTAAGTTGGTGAGCAAAGTGATCAATTTGTTTCAGAGTGATTACTATGGGTGGGATAATCTTTATCAGGAACCAAACACAGGCAGGAAACCAGTTAACATGTGAGGACCTAAAGTCATTGCAATGAAGGGATAGGTTCAAGAAATAATTAGGAGGTTGACTGGAAGGACTTGGTGATTACTTGGATTAGGAAATAAAGGAGAGGGAGGAGTCTAGAATGAGTCTTAGGTTTTTAGTTTAGGCAGCTGGGAAGAATAATTTAGAGGTGAAAATGCCTAATAGTGGCAGATGAGAATTTTCATGACTCATAAACCTGATGGGTTTTAGAGTGAAGGAATTTCAGAAGGGAAAGCCGTGTGTTGGGAATATTTGAAAAAGTGATTTGACATCTTTTATCCACCCATGCTTTTGTGTGATTCTTATGTGTGGGAAGGAAAACCTTATTAGGATACATTACTTCGTGGACTACTTATTAGAACATTGCATCTGAGGGAAGAAATAACAACCATTATAAGTCAAGTGCCTTTTCTGATTTTTTTTATTGTACCCTGAGAATTAGAGTATATGTTAGCTGATTAGTCAACTTGTTTGTGGGTTATAGCCTGGCATTGCAAAGAATAATAAAGAATTCCTAACCAGTCAGTCATAAGGGAGGATCATTGGCAATAAAAGAAATGAAACCTGGCATCCTTTATTATTTAAGTTGAATAAACTCAGAGGTCAGTGGATGTTGTTAGCCAGTCTGAAATATCATTAATAAGGTCTTAGCAAAGTTGAGATTAGACCTAAGGAATTTAGTTCTGCTGCACTAATGTAAAGTTTAGTTTTTATTTATTTATTTTTTTTTGAGACAGAGTCTTGCTTTGTTGCACAGGCTAGAGTGAGTGCCATGGCGTCAGCCTAGCTCACAGCAACCTCAAACTCCTGGGCTCAAGCAATCCTACTGCCTCAGCCTCCCGAATAGCTGGGACTACAGGCATGTGCCACCATGCCCGGCTAATATTTTTCTATATATATTAGTTGGCCAATGAATTTCTTTCTATTTATAGTAGAGACGAGGTCTCCCTCTTGGTCAGGCTGGTTTTGAACTCCTGACCTCGAGCAATCCTCCCGTCTCGGCCTCCCAGAGTGCTAGGATTACAGGCATGAGCCACCGCACCCGGCCTAAAGTTTAGTTTTTAAAATAGATAAGGTGATAAAATGTTTTGAAGTTTGGGGAGCCATAGGTTGATAGGTTTGTGGGGGGTGGGGTAGGTAGGGTACAAGAGCTTCCAGAACTTCATTTTGTGTTTTCATTTGTATTTCCAGGGAGAGAGGTGGGATGTAACATTAAATTTCCAAAGGGGTTCATAATTTAAAAATGATTAAGAGTTATAGATACAGAATAAAAGCATAGCTACATGACATCCAACAAACCTTTAGAAGAGTCTTAACACTTACACATCTCATATATTTTTTTTCTCCCTTTCCATAGCTGAGAGAATTGCTACCTAACTTGAGAACTTTTTATAAAAGGGACTTGATTCCTCTTTTATGTAGCTTTTTTTTTTTGAGACAGAGTCTTACTCTGTTGCCTGGGCTAGAGTGCCGTGGCGTCAGCCTAGCTCACAGCAACCTCAAACTTCTGGGCTCAAGAGATCCTTCTGCCTCAGCTTCCCGAGTAGTTGGGATTACAGGCATGCACCACCATGCCCAGCTAATATATATATATATATATATATATATATAAAAGTTGTCCTAAACTTTAATATATAAATATATATAAATATATAAAAACTAAAATATATATATTTTAGTTGTCCAGCTAATTTCTTTCTATAAAGTTTAGTTGTCCAGCTAATTTCCATTTAGTTGTCCAGCTAATTTAGTTGTCCAACTAAAGTTTAGTTGTCCAGCTAATTTCTTTCTATAAAGTTCATGACCAGCCTGAGCAACAGCAATCTTGCTCTTGCTCAGGCTGGTCATGAACTTTATCTAGCTTTTTAAAGCATTCAAATTACTTTTCATCAAATAATTTTTTGGCATTCATTTCTTTGGTTTATATATATTTAACTAAATCACACAATTGCAATAATACTCGCATTAAAAAGGTTTGGAGACAAACCTCCACCATATTTAAGTAATCTTGCAGTTAATCTGGTGGGCTCCCTGGGTCACAGGTGTTGAATGTGTGATGGCAGTGGTCCCCAACCTTTTTGGCACCAGGGACTGGTTTCATGGAAGACAGTTTTTCTACAGATAGGGGAATTGGGGCAGGGGGATGGCTTTGGGATGATTCAAGCACATTGCATTTATTGTACAGTCAAACCTCTCTGCTAATGATAATTTGTATTTGCAACTGCTCTCTAGTGCTAGCATCACTGCCTCAGTTCCACCTCAGATCATCAGGCATTAGATTCTCATAAGGAGTGCACAACCGAGATCCTTCGCATGCACAATTTACAGTAGTGTTTGAGCTCTATGAGAATCTAATGCCACCAGTGATCTGAGAATCACTATGAGAATCTAATACCACTAGTGATCTGACAGGAGGTGGAGCTTATGCAGTGATGTGAATGATGGGGAATGGCTGTAAATACAGATGAAGCCTGGCTAGCCCACTGCTCACTCCCTGCTGTGTGGCCAAGTCCTAACTGACCAGTCCATGGCCCATGGATTAGGGACCGCAGTGTTAATGCACATTTTTTATAGGGAAGATAGAATTCATAGGATAATCTGGAAAGTCAGTTGATTTAATATCTTAGTCCCTGCAGGCTGCTGTAACAAAAATACCTTGGATTGTAATTTATAAATAACAGAAATGTATTTCTCATAGTTCTGGAGACTGGAAAGTCCAAGATAAAGGTACCAGCAGATTGGGTGTCTGGTGAGGGCTTGTTCTCGGCTTTTTAGATGGTGCCTCTTGCTGTGTTCTCAATTGGTGGAAGGGACGATTACACTACCTTAAGTCTCTTCAATCTCTTTTATAAGGGCACTGATCCCATTCATGTGGGCAGGTCCTTTATGACTTAATCATTTCCCCAAAAGCCCCACCTCTTAATATTATCACATTGGGGATCAAATTTCAACATGTGAACTTTGGGGGGTACAACCAACATTCAGACCATAGAAGCAAAGCTTCAACTATAGTAGATGCTTATGTATTTGAATAAACAAATATACTAGAAAGTTTTGATTCAAGAGAGGGATGTTGCTTCATTTTTAATACAGGAAGTATAACTTAGAAATATTAATTTTTTTTTTTTTTTTTTTTTTTAGGTATTGCTAATACACAAATGACCTCCTCTATTCAGAGGAACATTTCCACTCTCCCCATTCACTTGTTTGGTTGTTGCAATGACTTTAGAAGGTCTATTCCTATTATTGTAACCTAATAAAAGGACTAGAGAGTACAGCTGGAGGAGGGAGAAGGGGGAGGTTGGTGGGGTACAGGATGGAGGACAGTTATGAGGTCCCTAGATCCTGCATCTCAATGATAGACTCTTAGTTCAGAAAGAGAAGTGTGCTAGACCTTGATGGTTTCACATGGAAATAATGTTGGCTAGATGATGTGGGGTTTTTTGTTTAGCTCTGTAACCAATTAACTACTGCTTATAGATTAGTGTGGAAACCTAACCATCACCTATTACTTTGTTTCTATTGGTAAAAAGCAAACTTAACAAAAGGGCATTTTGGAATGCAGTTCAAGATGTGTGACATCAAAGTCTGGTAAGAACAATTGACCAGACTTTTGCCAGTTCTGAACTCTTTCAGCATCATGGTCTGTGTATACCTAAGTGAAAACAGAAGGATCCTGTTTTGCTCATTTATTTGAGAGGAGGTTTTTTGTTTTCTTTTTTAAACATGACAGTTTAGGATGAAGCTTTACCTGGTATTCCATTGCCACAGTGCTCATTCAGAGGTAATCTGGACCGGGTGCCGTGGCTCACCTCTGGGAGGCTGAGGCGGGCGGATTGCTCAAGGTCAGGAGTTCGAAACCAGCCTGAGCAAGAGCAAGACCCCATCTCTATTATAAATACAAAGAAATTAATTGGCCAACTAATATATATAGAAAAAATCAGCTGGGCATGGTGGCCCATGCCTGTAGTCCCAGCTTCTCAGGAGGCTGAGGCAGTAGGATTGCTTAAGCCCAGGAGTTTGAGGTTGCTGTGAGCTAGGCTGACGCCACAGCACTCACTCTAGCCTGGGCAACAAAGCGAGACTCTGTCTCAAAAAACAAAAACAAAAAAAACCACACAAAGGTAATCTGGGGGTCGGGGGTAGGCTTGATTATTTAAATCTGTGTAATGGCATTATTAAAATAGTTGAATCTAGTTTAAAAAAATAGTGGGCCCTTATGCAAAAGCACAATCTAAATACTTTGAACCATTTTACAATGCTGACAAAACATTATTTCGCAATATTTGTCAAATTAAACTTTGTTGATCTTAAGCAGAATAAATACAGACTAATTGTACTAATATTTCAGGCTGTTGTGAAGTAAAACATAGTGAATGGAAAGTTTTAAACTCTACTTCTAAAGGCATTATAAGTTTAGCATTTTAGAAGTTTTGGGGCTGGGTGAGGAGATTGATTTTTTTTTCATATTTTTACCTCAAATTCCCCAGCATTCCAAAAACATGAGCTCATCAGAAGGTAACAAAACTATTTCATTAATATTTTAGAGCTACTTTCCGCTTTCTACTTATTTGCTAGTATAGATGATTTTATTTTACCTATCAACTCTGGTGTGATCCAGAACATGAAATGTTGGCTGGGCACGATGGCTCATACCTGTAATCCTAGCACTTTGGGAGGATGAGGTGGGAGGATCGCTTGAGCTCAGGAGTTCGAGACCAGCCTGTGCCCTGAGCAACAGCGAAACCCCGTCTCTACTAAAAATAGAAAAAATTAGCCGGGCATGGTGGTACGCATCTGTAGTCCCAGCTACTTGGGAGGCTGAGGCAGGAGGATAGCTTGAGCCCAGAAATTTGAGGTTGGCTGTGACCTAGGCTGACGCCATGGCACCCTAGCCCAGGCAACAGAGTGAGACTCTGCCTCAAAACAAAACAAAACCCCAGAATATGAAATGTTATTCCAGAGTAGCTATTTTAAGGTAGGTGAATCATGCAGGTGTAACACAATATTTTCATTTTAAAATATGATATTTGATATTCTAATTTAGGCTGAGATTCTATTGAATGTGAAACAGAAAAAGGACTTATAGGAAATTATAGCTTAATGTTAAAAATTAAAGCTGGGGTGAGGAGAAAGGTAGAAAAATCTCTTGATAGTGAATATATTACTTTACATTGTGGGGTATAATGGAGGGTTGAAGCAGACAAAAGAGTTGAGGTAACATTCTGTTAGAGGGACATAAATAATGGAGAATGTATTGAATACTGAAACGTCAAAGGACATTGAAAGACAGTGAAGAAGATTTCAGCAAAGAGGACAAAGCTAGGTAAAAGGATGCTTCAGCTTTTGTTACAATAATTAAATATTCAAAAAGGCAGCCACTTTTTACTGTCCAGGAAGTTAAGCAATTGCCCATTTTATAGTCTCGGTTTATGCAAGCAAGCCATAGGCAAAAAAGCTGACATCAGGGAATTATATTAAGAGATTTCTTCTAGGGAGTGTCATAAGCAAGTTCAAAACTCAATCTTTTAATCTTCTGTGGCATGATCATAATATTCATGGTGCCCTTAAGATACTTTATGTTTGTTCTAAACCATCAAAGAAAACATGTTCAGAATAATTTGCATTGTATGTATTATTAATGGTCTAGTCTAATGCCTTCTCACAATAGCCAGTATTATAAAAAGACATACTATATAGAAAAGGTATGCACTGAAGATCTGTGTTCTATAGAGACAGTTGTAGAAACCATCCCTGCTGTGCAAAATTCTTATATAGTCATGTATTATTTCACTTTGTTATACATTTGTAGAGATTCACATGTGTGTTATGTTTCAATGCTGTTAACTAGAATTTGAATTCACTAAGTATTTACAAGGTACATACTATTCTTGGACTTTTATTAGTTATCATGGATGACACATTTTTTCTGAGTCCTGTCCTCAGGAACTAACACACATGAAACAAAGCAGCTTATGAAAGCTAGTATCACATTATGTGATGTGTTAGTTGCCATGAATAGTTGAGGAGGGGTAAGAATAATTTGGCCTATAATGTAAACAAAACAAAACAAAAGTGATAGGATCCTTGTAGCTCCATTGTGAAAGATAGACAGAATTTAGCTAGATGAAATGGAAATCTGAAATGAAGAAAGAAACATGAACAATAAGTGGAATTATTAAGCAGACCTTCCTGATTGGAGCAGGGAACTTTTGGGACTTACTGGGAGATAAGGATGGATTGGTTCTTTCTAAGGATTGAAAAAAACAAGACAGTAAATCTTTATTTACTAGATTCCATTTGGTTTTTAAAAACATTTAAAATGTCTTTGGACATGCCACACTACAAGAGAATATAGATCAGAAGTTGTTGAGAAAAATGAGATAAAAATATAGGTGAGGATGCAAAATGGAGTCCAGAATTAGACTAATATTGATGCTTATTATGGTAGTGATAGAGGTTTGAATGTCTGATTTAGGAATGTGTATTCTCTTGGAGGCAATAGGGATCCTGGAGGACCTGAGTAAGGGTAGTGGCACAATAAAAATATATGTTAGAAAGAGCAGGCTGGGGAATTGGAGAAGTGTTTATGCCAGTCACAGTGCATACTGAGGGCAGAGAAGCTGATGAGAGGGCTATAATAGTTATCTTGGGCTTAGCACAAATCCAGGAAGGTATAACCTAAGAAATCTTACAAGGGAAAATACTCTCAGCACTGCTGACTGATGGCATAGAGTGTGTGAAGGAGTGTAAGATGAACTCTTTTGTGTTTAAAACCGTATCTACAATTAGGCTATTTTTTTTCCTCCTTTCCACCTTCTTACATGACTTTGATCCAGCTAAAACTTGGTGATACCATGTTTCTCACATCATTCTTCATGCAAATCTCTATCCATTAAAACCGCTGCGAGGGAAGAAGAGAGGATGGTCTTTCCTCTTTCTCTCTTTGACACTTTCAGTACACCAAACTGCTGTCTTCTCTCCGGATTTTGTCATTTGAAGCCCAGGAAGTCAAGACTGCTTTTGCCTATTCTCAAACTACTGATAAGGATATTTCTGCTGCTTGAATCCTCATCCTTAGAATAGGTTGAGCATTATGGTAGAGGGGCTAGTTAAGTAAAAACGAGCAACGGGCATGCCATTAAAAGTGGGGAAGGTAGAACTGCTGTGGGATTAGGCCCTGGAGTGAATGAGAGCATCTCTTTATGCTATAATGTGCCCTGTGACAACCTGTATTGCTCTTACTCCATAGATTTCACAAAGGATTTCTTCTCTGTTCAAATACTTATGTTGGTCCTTTATGGCTACTACACTTACTTGCAGGTAGGCTGGAGAACAGGATCTGTGCTTGTAATGGATTATGCTAAAACATATACCCATCTCTCTTTTATATACTTATGCATACACAAATACACACATGTTCACGCACCTTGTAAAGACTTAGTAGGAGACATTTTGTGTAGACCATTTGATGGTGAAGTAGTACCAATGGTCTAAAAGTCAAAATTTCTCTTTGATTTTAGAATACTGCTTTGTCAATGGTCATTCATAATCATGTTAATATGAATTTAATTTGATTTATTGAGCACTCATTGATGGGAGAGAGAGAGAGAGAGACAGACTTAAGAAGCATGCTGAGAATCAAAGGAAAGCCACCAAAGTTGCAAAATTGATTGTGGGTCATTGTATTAATAAATAATATGTTAATATTTTGTATCACCGAAGTGGCTTTTGTCATCCATGTATGGCTTTTAAGTTGGGAAGATTTTTATTCTGATGTTCTGTAGTTAGAATTTTGTAGAATCTGGAGAGTATCTAATGTCTTTGTTAAAAAAAAAAAAAAGATCTTTTACTGAGTTGGGAACACTGGGAAAGTTGAGGAAAAATTGTTAAAATAAGTTTGAGTAGTGACTTAGTCCATTTGTGCTCCTACAACAATAACCAGAGACTAGGTCATTTATAAATAACAGAAATTTATTTCCTCACAGTGCTAGAGGCTGGTAAGTCCAAGATCAGGGCTCTGGTAGGTTTGGTGTCTGGTGAGGGCTGCTCTCTGCTTCTTAGATGACACCTTGTTGCTGCATCTTCTGGAGGGGATGCTGTGTCCTCACACCACTGAAGGAAGAGAAGGGCAAAAATATCCTAAGCTATTAATAGTTGCCTCCAGCCCTTTTATAAGGCAATAATCCATTCACAAAGGCAGAAGCTGCATGACTTAATCCCTTCCCAAAAGGCTCCCCACCTCTGACTACCACTACAATGGGGATTAAATTTCAACATGCGAATTTTGGGGGCATTCAGACTGTAGCAGGTGGAATGGGTGACTATTTGGGGATAAGTGAAAATGTTTGTGTGTTGCTTCAGATTAGTATGTGTACAATGGTAAAAAGTTGAAAATTGAGTAACATGTATGATTTCCTGTTGAGTGATTAGGGGAATAAATTTGGCTTTTCATAAATATGGCCTATATTTCTGTGATTCTGAAGTTTAAATTTGGCCATTAGTTGAAGTCAAAATGGCAGTATATAAATCACTCCGTGCTTGGGAGAGTTGGTGGATTTCAGCTATTACTAATATGCCAGCTGAGCATGGTGGTTTACGCCTGTAATCCTAGCATTCTGGAAGGCCGAGGCAGGAGGATCACTTGAGCTCAGGACTTTGAGACTAACCTGAGCAAGAGTGAGACCTCATCTCTATTTAAAATAATAATAATAATTTGCCATATTATAATCTGCTCTAGACTAGGCAATTTACCCTAGCTGTTGGGCTTTAAAATAGTGTTACACTGAATCTTGAGACTGAAGGAAAAAGTAGTGGAGATGTCTTATTTGTTTGTGTCTCATGTAAAATCCCACCCACCTCTCCTTTAAAGACCCAGTCAGGAGTTGGGTGTCAAATCATAAAAATAATAAGAGTTCTACAAAGTCTAAAAATTCAGATCATGTTTCTAGCCTGTTCATATGACTCAAGCTTCAGAGAAGTTGATGTATTATACCTGTTGTTCCTAAATTAATCTTTCATTCTACTCTGTCATACCAGGAACTTAGTGCCTACAGGATTTGCTCTTTTGAAATAAGATAGATTGCTACAAGTGTGGATTTTAATTTAGGTGATTTAAATCACTAGACAGAATAACTAATTTATAAATTACCTTTTTCTAACTGAACTTCATTGGTGTTTTTTGTTGTTGTTGTTGTTAAACTTAATGCATCCTCAACACAATTTATTTCATTTTTTAACTCTTCTTCATTGACTTTTGTTGAAGCTCCTTATAAAGACCCCAGGGAAACCTGTTGATTATACAAAGCTCAGATTCCTAAACTTAAGCAAGCACTGTCTCTTGACAGAATCTCAGGAGTGTCTTAGGGATGGGGAATTTAGGGTACTTAGGTTTTGGGGCCTGGGGCTGTTCATAGGATGGTTTTAGAGCAGAAGTTAGTAAACAAGATTTGGTCAGGGATTGGTTAAATTTGTAAACCGGCCTAGTTGCTGGAATAGTCAGTGATCTTAACTTTGTAACAGGAAATTAAGCAGAATTACCATTAAATTTGTCCGTAGCAGTGCTGCCCAAAGAAACAGACTGCAAGCCAAATAGATAATTTTAAATTTTCTAGTAGCACACTTAAAAGTAAAAAGAAACAGGTGAAATTAATTTTAATATATTTTCTTTAACCCACTGTATATGAAATATTATTTCAACATGTGATCAATATAATTTTTATTTTCCTGTAAATACCTCGTGTAACTATAAAAATTGTTAATGAGATATTTCACATTCTTTTGTACTAAGTCATGGATATCCATTGTGTATTTTACATATATAACATATCTTAATTTGTTCCAGCAACATTTTAAGTGCTCAATAGCTACATGTGAATAGTGGTTACCATATTGAACAGCAAAGGTATATAGACTTAATTTGAGCTTAGATATTTTGTGTTCCATGTCATGATTTGGCACAGTTTATCTCTATTACAAGTCATAGTATAATTTTGCAGCTTGTAGTTTCTGTTTCATTTCTTAGTTTCATGCATAAATCTGTGATCTTCCATTAGAATGCTATTATTAAACATATTATGTAGAGAGATATAATCTGTAATTTATAAATAGAATGTAAGAGTTTTCTTGGCTACTTGATAGACTGTTTGCCAGACTAAACCATTGCTTCCACTAGGTAGACTGTTTCATCAAATTTTCTAAAGCTGTAGGGTATTTTTTTTTTTTTAATTTTCTTCCCTCTTAATCATATGCTAAAGTTTAAGCTGTAGAGTATTTTGGACACCAACAACAAAAGTTGCTTAAAAATGACTGAATGCATATATTGTACTGCCACTGTTTTTATTAATTTTTTATGATACTTTCTTTACAGTTGACAAAAGTATCCTGCATATATTCTCATTTGTTATTACCAGAGATAATTCTTGGTATTGTCTTTGAGCTTTTATGTTTATACTTTAAATGAAATTGTTTTGGCTGGGTGCGGTGGCTCCTGCCTGTAATCCTAGCACTTTGGGAGGCTGAGGCGGGAGATTGCCTGAGATCAGGAGTTTGAGACCAGTCTGAGCAAGAGCAAGATCCCATTTCTACTAAAAAAAAAAACAAGAAAAAAAAAAGAAAAAACAAAGGTTGGGTGCGGTGGCTCACGCCTGTAATCCTAGCACTCTGAGGCAGGTGGATCACTCAAGGTCAGGAGTTCGAAACCAGCCTGAACAAGAGCAAGACCCCATCTCTACTAAATATAGAAAGAAATTAATCAGCCAACTAAAAAAATATATAAAAAATTAGCCAGGCATGGTGGCACATGCCTGTAGTCCCAGCTACTTGGGAGGCTGAGGCAGAAGGATCACTTGAGCCCAGGAGTTTGAGGTTGCTGCGAGGTAGGCTGATGACACAGCGCTCTAGCCTGGGCAACAGAGTGAGACTCTGTCTCAAAAAAAAAAAAAATTATTTTTATATAGTGTAGATGAGTTGTCAGTAAAATTGTAACATTATTCAAATGAAGAGTATTTTTTAAAAGCACTATATCCATTGAAATTTTGCTTATACCTTTAATTTTTCCAAGGGATTACAGATTGTTCAGTAGTTTATGTATTACCCCTTAAAGTGTGTGCAAGTGTAATATTTTCTGTCCTTTTGGTCTCCAACAACTTTTCTATCCTCCATTATTTCAAAATAATTGCTGCCAATTGTTCATATACATTTAGTTTCACTTAGTTGAATGCGGTTTATTTGCCACTTGCCGTTTTCACAATTCCATAGTTGGCTGCCTGTACATCATGCCTAACTTTTACCTTCCTTCATTTATTACTTCTTCATGAAAACAGAATTGAGGTTTATTCTGAACTTCCAAACCATCTTTTTATGTATCTTCATAACATCTATGTAAGGTAGACATTATTGTTAATTTCCATTTTTCGTATGGGGAAACTCATTTACAGGGAGGTTAAGTAACTTATCCAATTCTACTGAAATGAGTGCTTACAGTATGCTGTGATTTACTTCTTTTTTACTTTTATCTAACTGCAGAGCAGCAGAGCATTATAATTCTGACTAACACTGGTTATCTCAGTGAACAGACTGATTATCTTGTGTATACAGTTGTATAAATAGTGAATTCTGTCTGCTTTCTCCTTTTCATTTCTTCTTGGCTTCTTTCTCCTTTTTTCTTCCTCAAACTGTGCCTTGAAGTTCCTCTTTCGAGTCTTTGCTTTTGGAGTATTGTATATACCCAGTAGTCTCTGCTGAAGGAAGATAATGGTAACACTCACTAGCATTCATCTTCCTTGTTTTTTTTCCTGCCTCCGGAAAGGCTTAAAGGTATTTTGGTGATAGTAAGGTCTAGAAAGAGGAATATATACATATGTATTTATTTATTCTTAAACATGTATTTATATATATTTATGTTTACATATTTATTTATGTTCTTATATTTTTATGTTGGCATCTCACTTTTTTTAGGCAATAAATGTTTCCACAACATTTTGGGAATATAATTTTTGTAAACGAATCAGTTTAATAACCTTCAGATAGCTGTACCTTAGGTCATACTTTAATTACTTTTCTAAATCAAATTATTACTTCAATTTTTTTAGTCAAGTAAACTATTTCCCCTAAATAGAGTTTGACACATAAATGGAAGTAAAACATCAGAGTTTTTTTTTTTTTTTTGAGACAGGGTCTCACTTTATTGCCCAGGCTAGAGTGAGTGCCGTGGCGTCAGCCTAGCTCACAGCAACCTTAAACTCCTGGGCTCAAGCAATCCTGCTGCCTCAGCCTCCCAAGTAGCTGGGACTACAGGCATGTGCCACCATGCCCGGCGAATTTTTTCTATATATATTAGTTGGCCAATTAATTTCTTTCTATTTATAGTAGAGATGGGGTCTTGCTCTTGCTCAGGCTGGTCTCGAACTCCTGAGCTCAAATGATCCGCCCACCTCGGCCTCCCAGAGAGCTAGGATTACAGGCTTGAGCCACCGCGCCCGGCCAACATCAGAGTTTTTGAGTCCTTTAGTAGATCTGGGAGAGAGATTTAAAATTATAGAATAAAAAAAAGCGTTTTGGAATTATTTGTGCTTTTGCTTTCCTTTGTTCCTTTGATATTCAGCTTAATAAATAAGGAACAATGTGAGAAGCTACATTTCTCTTTCACATACACACAAACCCAACACCAGGATGAGTAGAAAGATAATGGTTAGACAATAACAGAAATGAGAATTGTTAGCTAGGAATAATTCTCAACCTAGAGGCAGAAGCACAGAATGGTTTTAAGGCTCTGAGTTGCCTGGGTTTGAATACTGGCTCAGACACTTTTTATGTGATGTCTTTGTGCCTCGGTTTTCTTATTTGTAAAATGGGAATAATAAAGTACCAGGGGTCCTCAAACTACTGCCAGCGGGCAGCATGCGGCCCGCTGGGTGTTTTTGGGGCCGCCGCCTGTCCTGCTTAGCAGCCAACTTGTCCTGGGCCCACAGCGCGCATGTGTGGAATGTGCGCCCGCACTCTCCAATGACCCTCCAACAGTCTGAGGGATAGTGAACTGGCCCTCTGTTTAAAAAGTTTGAGGACCCCTGAATAGCTTTTGTGAGAAAGAAATGAGATATAAAACATGTAAAGTGCTTAAAACAGTACTGGGCACATAACCAATATTGATTAGTTCTGGTATCATTTAATTTCAAGAGTTTTTTATAGCCCTGTTGTTGGCTTAATAAGAGGAGAAAGGTTCTGGGATATGTTGAAGTGTGATGGCGTATGCTAAGTAAGGCTCAAAAGAGCACCTTAATAAGGTTCAAATCAACAGAGATGTGTGTGAAAATGCTTTATGAGCTGTAAGTACTCTATAAGGTAATAGGAGGAAATGAGATTATTTGTAGCCTGAGTATGCTGGAGAGTGAATATTTGCTTGTCTATATTCCCTTATAAATCCCCAGAGTTAAATACCAGGGAAAAGATGTAAGGCCACACAGAAGGGTGGGCACAGTGGCTCATGCCTATAATCCCAGCCACTCTGGGAGGCTGAGGTGGGAGGATTGCTTGAGATAAGGAGTTCAAGCCCAGTCCGAGCAAGAGTGAGACCCCATCTCTACTAAATGTAGAAAAATTATCCAGGTGTCGTGGTACATGCAGGTAGTTCTAAGGAGGCTGAGGCAGGAGGATTGCTTGAGCCCAGGAGTTTGAGGTTGCAAGGAGCTATGATGATCTTGCACTCTAGCCAGGGCAACAGAGCAAGTCTGTGTCTCAAAAAAAATAAATAAAAGGCACACAGAAAAAGTCATTAAAATAAAGTCAGACTTTTTTGTGGTGAATATTATTCTGAAACTGCATATTTATACACAAATTAACATGATGCTCTCCTGGAGAAGGGGTTTGGTAAGCTACATCTTTCCTGTTAATAGTTTTTAAGGATTTGATAAATATGTATTTGCATAGAAACAACTTGCTGTTTACAAACAAGTCTTATCTATTTACAGCTTATAGCTTATATATCCTTGAAGAATCTCTTCTTGGGTCTTTTTAAATTTCTTAAGGAAGTTGGGCAAGTGCCTCTGGCCTCCCTTTTCTGGAAGCATTTTTTTGGACTCCTTTATTTGTACTACCATAATTCCTAGCACATAGTTCTGTCATTGAATTTACCTCATTATATAATTATCTGTTAACAAAATCACAGGCTTCTTGTGGTCAGAGACTGTGCCTCACTTAATCTTTTTATCTTTATTGCTTGGCATATTAAAGTTCCCAATAAACATATATGGAATACATGAAGAAAGGAAAACAGCCCTCAGCACACTAAGCAAAATTTTGTTGTACTAACCATTTGAAAGTAATAAAACTGTTCTTTTAAAAAATATTTTGTGGCTGGGCGAGGTGGCTCACGCCTGTAATCCTAGCACTCTGGGAGGCCTAGGTGGGTGGATTGCTCAAGGTCAGGAGTTTGAAACCAGGCTGAGCAAGAGTGAGACCCTGTCTCTACTATAAATAGAAAGAAATTAATTGGCCAACTAGTACATATATAGAAAAAATTAGCTGGGCATGGTGGCACATGCCTGTAGTCCCAGCTTCTCGGGAGGCTGAGGCAGGAGGATTGCTTGAGCCCAGGAGTTTGAGGTTGCTGTGAGCTAGGCTGACACCAGGGCACTCACTCCAGCTTGGGCAACAAAGTGAGACTCTGTTTCCAAAAAAAAAAAATTTGTGATGTAGACATTTTGGAAATTCTGACTGAACCTCCTTTAATTTATTTCATTTTACTTTATGATCTCTAAAGTGTCTTAAAGTATCATTACTAGAATGATACAGGCTGTATTTTATTTTATTTTATTTTTTTTTTGAGACAGAGTCTCACTTTATTGCCCAGGCTAGAGTGAGTGCCATGGCGTCACCCCATCTCACAGCAACCTCAAACTCCTGGGCTCAAGCAATCCTGCTGCCTCAGCCTCCCAAGCAACTGGGACTACAGGCATGCGCCACCATTCCCGGCTAATTTTTTTTTATAAATATATATTAGTTGGCCAATTAATTTCTTTCCATTTATAGTAGAGATGGGGTCTCGCTCTTGCTCAGGCTGGTCTAGAACTCCTGAGCTCAAATGATCCGCCCACCTCGGCCTCCCAGAGAGCTAGGATTACAGGTGTGAACCTTCGCGCCAGGCCCAGGCTGTATTTTAAAGTAAACTTTTTTGACTTTCCAAATACAAAATATCTTTTTTTAAATTTTTTAAATTTTTTGTCCCTTGCCAAACAAAATATCTTAATAAATTTAGATGCTTTGCATTTTAGATGCTTTAACATATTCATCTTTTATTAATTTTTTTTGAGACAGAGTCTCGCTTTGTTGCCCAAGCTAGAGTGAGTGCTGTGGCGTCAGCCCATCTCACAGCAACCTCAAACTCCTGGGCTCAAGCAGTCCTCCTGCCTCGACCTCCTGAGTAGCTGGGACTACAGGCATGCGCCACCATGCCCGGCTAATTTTTTTATATATATAAATTGGCCAATTAATTTCTTTCTATTTTTATAATAGAGACAGGTTGTCGCTCAGGCTGGTTTCGAACTCCTGACCTTGAGCAATCCGCCCGCCTCAGCCTCCCAGAGTGCTAGGATTACAGGTGTGAGCCATCGTACCCGGCCACGTATTCATCTTTTAAATGTGGTAACATTTAAATAGAAGATTAGGTTAAAGACTTATAAATGTTCTTTTCTTCCTGGGATGTTTACATAACAAATAATTTGTATATGGCCAGTCATCTTCAAGGATACCTGATTTGTATTAAGAACCAAATTTATTTAGTTTCCTCATTGTAAAAGAGATTGTAATATCTACTTCATAGGACAGTTGTAAAAATTAAATGGGGTAATACAAATAAGTACTCAGAATAGGGGCTGGCACATATTAATTACCCATTATATGGTAGTTATGATTTAATCAGTTTTACAAGTCTTGTTATGAAAAGCTAAATATATACATCTATTTCCCTCTCCCCAGAGGGAGCTTTTTTAAATAACCAGCATTATTTATGTTGGGATAGGTTCAGCATGAAGGCAGTTAGAGAGTAAGCCTGTTCAAATTAAAAAACAATAAAGCTTTAAAAATGGTTAAGACCATTTTGGCTTTTGAATATACTATCTTATATTGGTTACTTAATCCATTTTTATTTATCTCATTTTAATTGAAGTCTCTTTTTGTCTGGGATCAGACTTGTATAATAAACAAAGGTTTGTTTTGTTAATTTGTTTGGTTTTTTGCCCTTTTCCTTCCACTAGAAGAAAGGGGTTTAGAAACTAAGAAATAGGTAATGTGCTTCTGTTCTCTGGTCCCAGCTCATCAACTTGGAGTGAATTTCTTTGGTACTTACCAGGTTCTCTACTTTAAAATATACACACATGTACATTGGTGACCTCTCCAGTGGCGTCCAGGGAGCGACAATGAAGAGTTAAAGTCCATAGCTCTTAATCTGTGTGTATGCTAGGCAGGGCATCATCTGTTGGTTTCTGAAAGAGGGAAGAACACTAGAAGGCTGCTATCCCAAATTGGCACAATTGTTGCTTTATTACTTTCAT
This sequence comes from Mirza zaza, assembly GCA_008750895.1. Lineage (NCBI taxonomy): Eukaryota > Metazoa > Chordata > Mammalia > Primates > Cheirogaleidae > Mirza > Mirza zaza. The sequence continues at coordinate 42,041 of VSMD01065894.1, forward strand.
TGCCAAAGGACTATTTGCATAGAAGCTGCTGCTTGGTTCCTAAATCCAAGGGTTAAGAAGATAACAGGGGGCCACAGCAGAAGCGTTCACGTCGCGGCCCCTGTCAGATTCTGGTGAATCTGCGAATTCTGCTGCATATTTCCTCACCCAACTACTGAAGTCAAACAACAATGGAAATGAACAGCAGCAGGGCAGACTGATAGATATCTTTTATGGCCCAGTGGTGCTTTTAGGGAGATGCTTTTAGATGCTGTAGATGCTGGAACACATCATTCTTATTATGTGCCCTGGTCATAACTGGAATGAGCTGGGTCTCTGAAGGACACAGTTCATCACTATAAGATAGGAATGTCTGCGATAAACAAAACAAAACAAAACAAAGCAAAACAAACAAACAAGAACACACATCAGAAGCAATGGGAGACATGAGAGGATGCTGTTTGTGAGTAATATGGTTAATATGGTCACTAACTACTAACCGATTCCTAGAGGAACATTAGAGACATTCTGAGAAATGTAAATGACACATGTGATGATGGATGTTATTAGTTATTTGACTGGCAGTAGGGTTGCCTTTTGAGTTTTACTGCTGTCTAGTTTAGATTTAAGTACCTGGATCCTTTAGTGGCTCCTGAGAGGAGCAGCTGGAGTCAAGTCTTTGCCTTCTTTGGGTCATAGTTCAAAAAAGTTCTCCAGAGGCTGAGGCAGAAGGATCATTTGAGCCCAGGAGTTCCAATTCAGCCTGGGCAACATAATGAGACCCTGTCTTTAAAAAAAAATAAAAAGTTATTAGGGCTTATATATTCTATACCTAAAGTAGATGATTTGCAGGTAGTGTCATAGTTCCTTTTAACACCTTAGAAAAGCTCTTGTAGTCTATGGCCATACCACCCTGAGTGCACCTGATCTTGCTTGATCTCAGAAGCTAAGCAGGATTGGGCCCGATTAGTACTTGGATGGGAGAAAAGCTTTTGTAAATAATAGCTTTATTGAGATATGATTCACATGTTATGGAGTTCACTCTTTTAAATTGTACAATGCAGTAGTTTTTAGTATATTTATAAAATTGCATGTCAATTGTCACTTTCTAATTCTAGATCATTTTTATCACCTCAAAAAGAAACAACCCTGTACCCATTAACAGTCGATCCTCATTTGCCCCTGATTTTCCCATTCCCAGGCAATAACCAATCTACTTTCCATCTCTATGGAGATAATTTGCCTGTTCTCGACATTTTGTATGAATGGAATCATACAATTTATAATCTTTTGTGATTGGCTTCTTTCACTTGTAATGTTTTTAAGGTTCATTCATGTTACAGCATGTATTAATACTTTATTTTTATTGCTGAATAATATTCCATTATATGGATGTACCACAATTTATTTTTTCACCAGTTGATGGGCATTTGGGTAGCTTCTAGTTTTTGGAAATTATGAATAAAGTTTTCAGAAAGTTGTTATAAACACTCATGTACAGGTTTTTGTGTGGACATGTGTTTTTATTTATCTTGGCTAAATACTTAGGAGTGGGATTGCTACGTTGTGTGCTTAAGTGTATGTTTAATTTTATAAGAAATAGCCGAACTGTTTTTCCAAAGTGCCTGTACCATTTTGCATTCTCACCAGCAATTTATGAGACTTCTGATTGTTCTGCACTTTAATCAACATTTGGAATTGTCGGGGGACAGGGGGCATTTGTTGTTGTTTCTAGCCATTCTAATAAGTGTGTAGTTCTTTCTTAGTTTTAACTGAAAATCTTGCAAGATGAATTCATCAGAAGGACAATTTAAATGTGAAGCAAGCATTTACTGTATATCTATTATGTGCCAGACCTTCTGATAGGTGATGGGAAATAAAAGAAGACACATTTCTGTTCTATTAGACTTACAGTTTATTGAGGGTGACAGACATGTAAAGAAGTTACTACAGTATACTAAGTTAGTGCTGATTACCTGTAATCAGTCTGGAGTAGGGAAGAAGTGTCTAACTCTACCTGACAGTGTCACTGTTGTGGAAGGATTTTGACATTTATAATCAGTAAAAAGAAAAGATGTACTTTTACATAATGTTCTAAGATAGGTTTTGGTAGCAAAGGTCAAACTCCACCTACATTATTATGCCTAATAAATCAATGTCTAACTTAAGCTGCTTGAGATAATATTCTGCTGGCTAACAGCCCACTGATTTGGGGTGACATCAGCTAATCACTTTCAAAAGTCACATATGTACAATAACCAGGGAAAGGAGCAATTTTAATTTTTGTAGTTCTTCGAAGCCTATCTTTTGACCATCACAGTTACTGCTTTCCCTTTTTGTGTCCTTCCTAGATCTGTCCCATTTCTGCCTTTTTCCTAACAGACTGCTAACTTGTATAATCACTCTGTTTTGAAGTGCATATGTAGTTAGCTATGAACTGTTTACCACAGTTAGCAGTGGCTACAGCAGGTGTTTGTATGTTTTGTACAGGTGACCCCTCTAGCATTTACCCTTCTGGATCCATCCTCAATATGTAGGGTCATTTTATTTGAATAAGGTGATTCCAAGAGCCATGTTTCCCTGTGTCTGATATGCTGAGCCTCTTATCTGACCTGCCTGGTTAAGACCAATAAGAAGAGCTGTGACGGAAAATTGGGGGTTGAGGGGCATGAAGAGACTAGGCAGAAATGTGCTTTAAGTTGAGTCTTGCTCACCTGATTTTTGAGCATCCTTCAGAGCATGTGAAACTATTCTCTTGGTTTTTTTCCTGTCCAGAACCTTAGTTAGCTGTTATAAAGCAAGGAAAAAAATATAATTTGATAAAAAGGAGTTCGTCATCCTCAAAAAGAAAAAGATGGGGAACTCATAATTTCTGTGTATTCCCTAATCTTATTCTAGGCTACATTGAGGATTCTTGAGAATTTTTTGTATAGAAGCCTGCATTTAACAACAATTTTAAGGAATATTAAAATTCATAGCAGGTGCTAAGTAATTATATTCCCCCCTAGGACAGGAAAGGGAGAAAAGTTTCAACTTTAATAAGGACTTTAGGTTAGCTATAAGGAGCATTTGCTTGCTATTGAGTGACTGAAGGAGAGTATGTAATCACATTTTCCAGAGGGCTACAGATAGGCTCATTTGAGATGGTTAAAATATACGACTGACTAAAGAATAACAGAAGGCAGGATTGGATACTGGCTTTTTTTGTAATACTCTATTTGTGTGTGTGTTTGAGAAGAATGGGTTCATATGTTATGTAATAAATATCTGTTTTAAAATAAGGCATATTCACTACTCTTAAACGGAGTTTACAGTGTACACAGGGAGCTGAGATATTTTCAAATAACATATGCCACATAGGAAATAAGAGCAGTAGGGTGGAAATTCAGAGATGGCTAGTTCCATGGGTTAGTGCTCTCTATGTGTTAGATGCATTTAACTTTGAAATGTTTTATCCATTTGTATGTTGAAGTCATATGATAATTCCTCAGGCATTCCTTTTCTTGTCTTTCTGTATTATTTTACAACCACATTTGTCCTTTCCTAGCCCTAGATTTTAAACATCTACCCACCTTTTGATTTTTGGTCCTGTCTTTGTCTCTTTCTTTTCCAGCAAAGCCGTCATTGTTCATGGGGCACACTGCAACTGGTCAGTGTAGAAGCATTGGAACATTATTGGCATGAACTTGAGAGTCACAGACCTGGGTTCACGTCCTGATTTCTGACCAGCTCTGTGACTTTGAGCAGTTACATAACCTGTGTGAGCCTCAGCGTCTTTTTCCCTCAGTGAAGTGAAAATAATGCCTCCCCTGCAGGGTTGTGATGAGGATTGAGATCATGGCTATAAAACACTTAGCCCAGTGCCTCACATAGAAGACATCATGGCTAATTTTATTGCTTAGTTTCAGAGCTACTATTTTTCTTAGATGCTGTTAGCTCTTGGAGCCTTCTACTTTGTATCTCTAGGAGAGGAAATGTCTGGGTATAAGCCCTAAAGATTAGAAAAAGGTTCTGGATTCCTCTCCCAAGAAAAGGGTAGGTGAATGGGATAGGGCTGGTAGAGGCTGACCCAGGGCTGTGCTGGAGGGTAGATCAAACTGCTTCTTGAGGTTGGTTGTCATTTGAACGAAGGTTATAGACCAAGGGCAAGTAAAGGTCAGGTTGCCTGTGTTGCAGGGTAGGATCAAAGAGCGTTCTCTCTGGATTGCGTCAGGATTAGGTAAAAGGGATGTGTTTGTAAAAAGGATTTAAGGCTGGAGGGAATAGGAGAAAGTCAGGGAGGCAGTGCAGTGAGAGTCCTTAAGAGCAGGGTCTGTATTTAACTGGGTTTGAGCCTTGGCTCTGCCACTTACTTAATCTCTCCAAGACTTAATTGTTTAATTCATAAAATGAGTACAAAATTTACCTACTATAGAAGGTTGTGAAGTGCAGTAACATGCTTAGAACAGTGCCGGGCACATATTAAATACTTGATAAATTTATTAAGTCAAGCTGAGGGAAGAAAGAGAGCAGGGCTAATGCAATGGGAGGGCCAGGAGGCTGCTCCTATCTATGTACAACTAACTGATAATATCTTCATTGGTTATCTTCCAAGAAAAAGAGTCAATCATGGGATGCATCATTTATAGATGTTCTAATACTTTCTGGTGTGTTTGCTTGTTGAAAAAAAAAATGTCTTCCTGTTTTCCTATATTGGGAAACAAAACTTATGAAAAAAGACTTAACAAGTTAGTTGCCACCTGCAACTTTTGTTGTTGAATGATAAATTGTGGCCTGGTTTCTCTATACATGATTCTGTTGATGCATTTAACTGAATTTTTCAGTTTTTCTACCCTTTTTGTTCTGTTTCTTGCAGGCTTCCTGGTTAATTATTTCAGCAATGTTTACTACTTGTAAAACAGGATGAATGGTATGCAGCAAATATAAATTGATCAGGCATGGATAGAATTAATTTTATGAGAAAAGTCAGAAAACTGAATTTCAGTAAAGCCTGTGCAATCTGTCAAATTCTGTCATTTCTTTCACATATGTTTCCATCCATTGAGCATTAGTGAGCCCTGTTTGGTTAGCACCTATGAACAGCTAGGTTCTTCAATCCATGTTTGAGTACTCTGAGGTGGCATCACAGAAGTCTTTTTGTGTTCTCCCTAATATTACAATAGCCACCATGGTATAGGTGGCTTGTACATTCTGTCATTTAGTACTGAAAACAACTGTAAAGAAGAATTATTATCCCCATTTTATAGATGAAGATAAAGAAGGCTTAGAAATTTGTTCCAAGTGACATGCCAGTAAGTGAGAGTGCCAGAATTTGAAAATTAGATTTGGATTTCAAATTTCGTACTTTTAGATTAAAACTGGGCTACCAAGTGCCTCTTTACCCCACAATCAATTGGAAGACTGTAAAGCTGACCCTCTGCAAAGTTGCCAGGCTTGTTTATTGCCTGCTGCTGGCCTTCTAACTCCTGCCCTCACTTAAGTGTCCAGTTTTACTGAAAAGAATCATAAGTGGAAAGGCTTAACTTGAAGAATCACCTCGTCTGGTGGCTCTCAGCCAATCATAAGAATCACCTAGGACATTTATTTCTTTTAAAATTATGAATAAGTGGGTTTGAGCTAGAGCCCAGGAACCTGTGTTTTAACCTTTTTTGCTACACATGACTTTGACAATCTGACAAGTTTGGGAACCACTTCAGTTGAGATGTGTGAATTGTCCCTCCAAACACCCTTTTTATTTCCTGACAGGTAGTTATCTAATCTCTGATATCTTCTTGTAATAGGAACTCACTGCCACATTTCCAGAAAAGTCATTTTCACCAGCAGTTAGATGTAATGCTATGTTTCTATAGAATTTTGCACAGATTGGATTAACTTCTTTGGGCAGATTTTGATACTGTTCGGTTTTGGCATTGAAATCAGATCTGGATTTGAATTCTCCTTGAACCTTATCTTCTTCATGTGTGAAATGGGTATGTTGTTATCTATCTTAAAAGATTATATCAAGAATAAAGTAAAAAATAAACTGTCCTGACTGAAAAGATTCTTGAATGCCTTCAAATAGGGTTTCTTCTTCTTCTTTTTTTTGATAAAAGGTCTCTGTCACCCGGGCTAGAGTACAGTGGTGTCATCATAGCTCACTGCAACCTCAAACTCCTGGGCTTAAGCATTCCTCCTATCTTAGCCTCCTGAGTAGCTGGGACTACAGGCATAAGCCAGCATGCCTGGCTAATTTTTCTGTTAATATTTGTTATAGAGAGGAGTCTCGCTCTTGCTTAGGCTATCTCCAGCTCTTGGGCTAAAGTGATCCTCCCACCTCTGCCTCCCAGAGTGCTGGGATTGCAGGTATGAGCCACCATGCCTGATCCAAATAGCTTTTTCTTAATAGTTTCCTGACCCTGTCACCTTGTTCTGAAACAGTCCCACGTCTGTAGAGCTCTAGTTAGAAGTATGGATATGATAGAGGGCTGCTAGATATTCATTCTAGGATTGACAGTGCCAGAAATAGGTTGTCACTTGGTTTCCTCATCAGCACACTTCCTTACCTCTGGCTTTCACTTTGGACAAATAATATGATACCTCTTATGCAGACAGATAAGCCTGCATTTCTGGAAATTCAACTTTACTCCATAGAGTTTCCACTGATAACTTGAACACAAAGCAAAAAAAGACCTTAAAGATAAAAGGCCTTCTTGGATTATATAGAGACCAAAAAGGAGAATCAAAGAAAATATTCCATGTCTCTTTGCTATCCCAGGGGAGAGACGGGTAACTGAAGATTTTTGTCCTTAGAAGAGTATAAGTCATCAAGTGCAAGGCTAGATAGACAGCTCAAGACCCTGAAAATAATCTCTTATCACTATAATTTGATTTGGCTATTGAGATGTAGAGGTGTCTTGCTTTTCCCAAATGAAGCAAACTATAGATCTGTTCTATAATATTAATTTAGTCCATGAGCTGCACTTCCCTTTAGGCTAAGAATCCTAGGAAGAGTTTGTAGGTGATCTTCTCCTGCAGGCTTGTGTAAATATGGTGAAACAGTTATTTTTTCTTCATTTAGTTTGTGTTAGCTCTCTATTTTCAAAATGTTTTTAAATCTGACATCATGAAAACACTATTTTGGGTTAGTTTCTTTTCGTGTGAGCGCTTTTCAAAAGGTATTAATAATTTTAGTACTTTGGACACATTTTTATTTTTAAAATGTGTATCTAATGTTTGTAACTTACTGGTCATAAATATTAAAGATAGCCAATAGAATTACATTGAAATTTCATTTACTTTTTGATTTTTCAGGAAAGTGATTCTGTTTGTAGACTGAGTTCTTTATTGTGGTCTTCCTCTGGGGGATGGGAAGTCTCTATTCATTTGATAGTAGAGGTGGGATGGAAGGCAGAAGGCAAAAACTCACTGATTCTTCCTTTTGAATTTACTTTTTTTAGTTTGAGAGAAAGTCCAAAGTAGTGAGGCATACACATAGAATACTAGGAAAAAGGATATACTTTAATTAATCATGGAAACTTATATTAAGCTTAATGTTGCCAAGTCATTACTCTTGTCTGTTATTAAGAACTATTTATAATTTTAATTTATGTCACCAATCCACAGCAGAAAGCAAATAATATGATGCTAATTTTATGAAGTAATTTTATGTATCGTCTTGTCCTGTGTTTTTATTTTTAGGACCGGAGTAGGCCCTATGACACTTTTAACTTGCACTCGTTGGAGAACTCCTTAATGGATATGATAAGGACTGATCATGAGCCTCTGAAAGGTAAACACTACCCTCCCAGTGGCCCACCAATGAGTTTCGCTGATATAATGTGGAGGAATCATTTTGCAGGTTAGGAATATTCATATGTCCATTCCTTGCTTGGTGTCTTAAGCAAAAATCAGCTTTTTAATAATTGTGATTTTGTTTGTTTGGTTTTTTTGTTTGTTTGTTTTTGTTTTGCTTCTCTAAAGCATTGTGGAATGTATTTAAAGTTGATTTTTTTTAACCTCAGTTTGGCTACCTACAATTATTAAGGTTGATTGCTTTAATCAGTAATGTCTGGCAGAAGCATGCTTTGGGTAGCCGAGGTCATGGTTATGGCATGAGACCAGAAGCCATGTTTTCTGGGCTTTGTGCATTTTGGAATCCTCAGCTGAACCTGGATAATTCATTTAAGTCCAGTTATACTGTAAGAAACTGTGAAATCTAATAAGCCAACCTCCAAAGACTACTTCAGAAAACTTCATATAAAGGGTTCTGTTTTATTAAGGAATAATCACTTTCCTAATATAGGAGGTATCAATACACAGACTTAAGAGCAGTCCATGACTCACTGCATTCTCTGACACTAAAATGCAAGGGAAATGTATGTAAATGTTTTGGGTGAAATACAAGGCAGAAAGTCCCAATGTCAGCAATATTGGGGCTTCCTATTTTTAGAGCCTATGTAAATTCAGGATAGATGTTGCTATTTCATTCTTAATTACAGATAGTTCTTTTTATGGGTTTTAGGACATTTTAGGAACCCTATGATATTTTAAAATGCTGTAATACAAATTAACTATGGAAATACCCAGTATACTTGGGTTAGGACTTAAATATCTGAGAATTGTGAAAGAGTTAGTTACAGGGATACCCATCTTGTTTGGACCTTTCCGTCTTTCAGAGTTGTGAGGAATTTGTTCCCCTCTCATTCTTTCTAGGCCCTTTTATGGATTGTGACTGTGAACAGCTGATTCTCATTTCCTCAAGCCACACCAAAAATCCCTTTGATCATTTTCTCCTCACACTCATGATTTTCTACTGCTTCTCTCATTTTCCAGTGAAAAGACAGTAGTTAATAGGCTATGAAGAAAATACAGGATTTTGAGAAAACTAGATTTTAAGGCCTTCAGAAGTAGGGAAAAAAATGTCTTGTTTATTCATGATTATATTTAGTCACTGTTACCACATCTTCATTTGGTTAAAATATTAGGTACATGATAATTTAAAGCATATTTCACTTAGAAGTGAGAAATGTGTTTTAAACAAGCCCAACACTATTCACAGGCTGTTAGGTGTTTTAGTGTCTTCTAAGGCTGTATTTGTCTTCCTTCTCTATCACAAATAGCTATAAGCCTCTCCTAATTATTCTAAAACATTCAGCTCCTGTTCTTTATGTATACCTGTTTTATCTTGGTCGGTAGTCTTTTCTTTTTGCAATAAAATATTATGAAAAGATCTTGGATTATGACCTATAATAAAATAATTTTATTTTTCTAAAATTATTATAAAATAAAATATAAAAATTTTTCACAATTTTATGAATATTGGTTAAACACGAGCAGTTGTGCCCTGTTGAGAGTAGTACTGGCAAAGTATAAGGAGGATACCTCACCGTGGAGTAATGTAAATATCCTATTCGTTGTGATTTTTTTTTTATTGCTTGTCCTACTACCTCTGCATAGATTTTTCCACTATATTTGCAAATACGAGGTTTCATCAGTAAAATCCAGCTGCACTATACTTCTTATTAATATAATACATCCTAATAAATTAGAAGGCACTTAGTATGTACTTTTTTATAACTTCCATATGGTTGCAACTTCATGGTTCATCGTACTACTCACATTCATTTCCTGTAAGTGGACTGCTTTTCAGTGGTCAGTGATATTACCATGTCATTGTCCTCTGGTTAGCATGTTTGAACTTCCTGCTTTCCCTTTCCAGCTGGGAGACTTTTAGCTCCATCTGGTTTATGATACCATGTGTTTGATCCTTAATTATTATCTCTACTAACAATTATGATACTTGCATTTTTGTTTTTTGGTACTTGCATTTTAAAGAAATTATTTTAAGTAATTTTTGGCTTTAAAACGTGGAGAAAATTGGCCAGGCATGGTGGCTCATGCCTATAATCCTAGCACTCTGGTAGGTTGAGGTGGGAAGATCAGTCAAAGTTAGGAGTTTGAGACCAGCCTGAGCAAGAGTGAGACCCCATCTCTACAAAAATAAAAAGAAATTATCTGGACAACTAAATATATATATATATAAATAAAATTAGCTGGGCATGCTGACGCATGCCTGTAGTCCCAAATACTCGAGAGGTGGAGGCAGGAGGATTGCTTGAGCCCAGGAGTTTGAGGTTGCTGTGAGCTAGGCTGAGGCCAGGGCACTTTAGCCCCGGGCAACAGAGTGAGACTCTGTCTCAAAAAAAAAAAAATCACAGAACCTTTATTTAAAAAATGGACTAATTTATTTCACCTTTTAAAGATCTCAAGCTACTATTCTTGGCTGTAACAGAATAACATTTAATAATTTCCTGTTGTGTCTTACCACATCTTACATGTACTTTTCCTTTTGTTTGAGAGAATGCCTCAATGAGATGAGAAAGCAGGATTTTTAGGAGGGTGATACACTAATGAAAACTGTTCATTTCTAAGTACAGAAATCCTTAGGTTGGTAGAGATAGGAGTGAGGCCTGGATGAGGGGAATTATTGTCTACTCTCATTTCTAGTGGATTGAAGGAAAATCCAACTCTCCTCCTAACTATGAGGTTTAAGGGGATTTCCAGTGTTGGGAGAGGTAGGATAAGAGGGAAAAAGATTCATGTCTATACCATCCTTACATCTGTTCCCTGACTTTCTACTAATGATGAGGGTTCCACCTACCTACTAGGGAATTCCTGTAAAAACCCATGGCCATTAGGTTTGATTAAACATACTCTCCCTACTCTAGAAGAGTAGTAAGTAAATACCAACTACAGTGCATTAGGCAAAGTAGGTAATATTGGGAAGCAAGATCTTATCACCTGACTAGGGAAGCATCTTGACAAAAACAGGGAGGAGTCACTTTTCCTTCATCTCATGTAGTTTCCCTCTTACAACAGAAGAGTAGGCCTGGCTAACTATTTGTGGTAATGCCTGATGAAACATCTTTATATATTTAAATTTTCTCTTCCTTCCCCATTCATGGAACTGAGATTTGAAAAATGAAAGGAGCAGGTGTCAACTGAGTACTGTTATTGAATGCTGTGCTTTTCAAAGGTATACTGAAAGAGTCTGGGAAAAAATAGTTTATCTTCTGGTAATAGTGCTTTAAAACATTTAAATTGACAGAAACTTGGAAGAGATAAATGCCACCCCTTTGGTGTTATAAAGGGATAAATGCTACCCCTTTGGTGTTGTAGTAGCATTTTTCTTTATTTATCACAATTTAAATTTAATATTGTAGAGCCTTTCACAAAATTGGCTCCCTCTTATGGAATTTTGAGGTCCCTTGTCTTAGAAAAATGCACCTTCACTACATTTTGTTTGCTTGTTTGTTCTAGAAAAACATATTGTTTTACTTCTATAGCTTGAATTATTGCTCAGTTCGATTTTTGTTAATTCCCCTCAGTCCATATCAGTTTGTATTGTATAAAAGTTGGCAAATTCCACAAACTGTTAGTGACAGGTTCTGAGTCAGCAAGAAGTGATTAGTCTTGTTCAATACATTCTTGGGGGACAGGGACAGTAAGTAGAAATTGAGTAATTCAAGTAGGTGCCTTCCATTTGCCCAGTAATCCTGTGAATATAGGATTTTAATCACCTGAAGGTTTTAAAAACAAAGATTATTATCCTGGATACTACCTTCAGAAATTTTGATTTAATTATTCTTGTACAGCTTTAAATGAGGAAACAGAAGCAAAAAGAATTTAATAACTTGCTGATAATTATCTAGCACAGTACTAGTATGTGAAGAAAATACTATTTGACCTCAGATCTAAGTTCCTAGCTTTTGCTTATTGCTTATTTGGAACATATTTAGAATATTATAGTACCAAAATTTTATTATTTCCTTAAAAGGGATTTTAAAAACCATTTTACTATGTTTTTACGTATCATATTATTACATATTTTAAATCCTTTTTTTCAAAGGAATGTATTTCCAACTTTGTAGAGAAAGTTGGTAGGAAATAAAGTCTAATAGAATATGCATTTTATAAGTAAAAAAATTCTTTCTGAATGCAGAACTAACATTCTGTTATATGAAGCTCTCTGAAGTGCTTTTTAAAGGGGGTGATTAGAGGAAGGGGGTGATTAGAGGAAGATACAGCAGTTGTACCCTATCTCATAACATTGCAGAAGTGAAGAGATGACTTTCATAATTGATTGTGGATTAATAAAAATTCCACTTTATATTTTAGACACAAAATTATGAATTTAGTTGGATTTTGAAACTTTAAATCACAATAGAGGTAGTTTTTTATAATTAGCTTTTTAAATATGAGTGTGAATTGAGCTTATGAGACTGATTTTTACAGTCCGAATAACTGTGTGTAACCCTATTATTCTCCAGCCTCTCCCTCTATCCCCTTTTACCCCCATTTTTTAGGCCCCGTGTAGTGGGGAGAGTGGAATGGTCTCAGATTTCCACTGCATCATTTAACCTGGTAAAACCAAGTTTGCCTTCCAGATTTTGAAACCTTATATTTTACACTATACTTAAAAGATAGCTAGCTGACAAGAACAATTTAAAAATAGCAGACCATAGACAGGTGACAAAATATCACATTGGCAGCACCAGACTGCATTAACAAAAATCACCAGATGTTACACACTTGATCCTATTTTCACAGCTGATTAAACACTAGTATTTGTTGGACAAAAGGAGAAAAATATAAATGAGCTTATCCGAATTTGGAATCAGTTTTTCTTTTGCTGTTACATATGTTCTCTCTTTCCCAAATTCCTTAAAAACTGTAAAACTTAAGACATACAATATAGTAAATAAAAAAATATAATTTCAGTTTTAGAAAAGAAACTTTTATATATACATACTCCCTAAACTGGAAGACTAAATCAAAAATCCCTAAATCAGAATGTTAATAATGCTTATCTTTGATGATCTTATTTTCATCATTTTCTGCATTGTCTAATTTTTCTGCAGTGAAAATATATTGTATTTTATAATCTAAACATTAATTTTTAAAGAGGTAAAGAAACTAGCTTTAAAAAGCCATAACTGCCGGGCGCAGTGGCTCACGCCTGTAATCCTAGCACTCTGGGAGGCCGAGGCGGGCAGATTGCTCGAGGTCAGGAGTTCGAAACCAGCCTCAGCGAGACCCCGTCTCTACTATAAATAGAAAGAAATTAATTGGCCAACTAATACATATAGAAAAAAATTAGCCGGGCATGGTGGCGCATGTCTGTAGTCCCAGCCACTCGGGAGGCTGAGGCAAGACGATCGCTTGAGCCCAGGAGTTTGAGGTTGCTGTGAGCTAGCCTGATGCCATGGCACTCACTCTAGCCTGGGCAACAAAGTGAGACTCTGTCTCAAAAAAAAAAAAAAAAAAGCCATAACTGATTTTACTAAAAAAAAAAATTGCATTTAGTTGGGGGAAAATTAGATTATATTTAGATAATTGATTTCCATGGTTATAATGATGACCCGGGGTTTCGTAAAAATCTTTTGTTGCTATCTTTCATCCAGAGATCTGTTAGAGTCAAAGAGGCCAACAGAATTAGGGAGAATGCCAGGAAAGGTAAAGTTTTCTGCTTTTCAGCAATTAGTGATGTCTTCAGTTTGCAAAACACTGTCTAAGGCACTTGTTTTGCTGCATCTTAAGAAAGATTAAAAGTAATCAGTATGGGATGGAGACTGATTATTAGAAAACTACCAAGCTTCCTTTCAGTTTCATCTTTCTAAGCTGAAATGTTCTAAGACCTCATGGAAAGGGTCAAAAAGGATCCATATAGGTATGTTTAACTTTGTGGAGGAGGAAAGGACTACCCCTTTTCATTTGGGAATAAGTAGTTCTACAAATATACAAAAACTATTATTGAATATAGTGATTGTAAATGATATAATTGTTTCCCCTAAATGATTGTAGATATAGGAAATAAAAGAAGTTGAATGAGGATCAGCTAAATTTGGGCTTGCTTGATTTTCTTAATAGCCCTTTATTATTCTAGGAATGTTTACAGAATATCATTAGCTTTTTAAGCACCACGCCCTCCTTGAATATTCCTTGGTCAAAGATTGAAGAGATCTGTATATGCCATTTCCTAAAGTTCTGATGAGCAGTGATTTGGAAATCTTGATGGGCTTTTAGATTGACTTCCAGTGGCTGTGGCTATTTACTGTTAAATCTGAATACCCCAGAACATGATGAAAGCTGGTTTAGAGTAAATCACATACAGTTTTCATGGATGTTAGTATTTGGTGGTAATGAATCTAAGTAAGGTCTTGACTATTTGTAAATAATAGAAGCAAGAACATTGATATTGATAATTGAAACCAGAATGTAAATTCTCCCTACTAAGTCAAAGCCTTGTTTTGGTGACAAATTTTCCTATAATAGGTTCTGGTCAAGGTGGTAATAGGAGATGACACTGTTGCATATAGTGTAATATACTATAATTTTCAGAGACTCTAGAATGACTTAGGAACTAGAAAAATATAAGGCACATAGAGCAATTACATATATAGATACATTGAATGTGTCTTTAAACAATGGGGTAGTGTTTAAAATTCCTAAAATTAGCTTCTAGTAAATATTAAAAGGTCTCTGAAATACATAAAAAATAAAATAGACAATTTATTATTTAGATGATTCTTTACTAATATGGTTTTTCTATAGAAAATAACGTATTCTAAAAGAGAATTTTCCTGTATTATAAATGCTAACAAAATAGTCTCCATAAAACTAGAGAGAACTATAATATCTTTCTCCTAACAAGGAGGTTTGAAACAAAACTAAAAATTTTTATTGAAAGCCCTATAATGCATGATAACATTAGAACAGTTTTATCAGAATTCACCAATTATTGATGATTTTCCTATTCTTAAATACACATACTTATACCCCCGATACAAGTGACATTGCACTTTTGAGGGTTTTGTTTTTTCCCTACCTCTTAAAATGAGCTTTCACAAATTATTGTGACCTGAGGGTCTTTAAGAAATTAGGATGGCCTTGTGTAGGCAGGAACTTGATTTTTCTAGGAATTCATGATTCTCCCTTTTTATTTGAGGCAAATACTCTGTTTTGTCCCTGTGATGCTTTTCTTTTGGGCCAAAAGAGCTTGATGATGCTGTTTGCCTGAAGTCCCCCATAGCAGTGGGGACTTTAGCAATTTAATACCAAATGATGACTGACTCTTTTGCAATTATATATAAAACTATGTTTGTTGTAAAAGTCAATAACTTTTACCTTATCTCCAGCTTTCTCTGTATCATTCTCTGCTCAAAATAACTTCTAGTAAATGTGAAAGTCAACAATAAATGTTGCATTTAAACAATGGAAGTGAAATAAAATCAGTTTTTTTGAGAATTTCATGATAACCCTTGATGTAACCGGGCATGAAAACTTTGCAGAGCCAAGTTCATGGATACTAGCTTTACACAAAAGCATTGTTTCAAAAATTATTTTGCTGAAGAATTGGTCAGGAAAGCTAAGTACACTTTTTTTTTTTTTTTGAAACAGAGTTTCACTTTATTGCCCAGACTAGAGTGAGTGCCATGGCGTCAGCCTAGCTCACAGCAGCCTCAAACTCCTGGGCTCAAGCAATCCTGCTGCCTCAGCCTCCCAAGTAGCTGGGACTACAGGCATGTGCCACCATGCCCGGCTAATTTTTTTCTATATATATTTTAGTTGGCCAATTAATTTCTTTCTATTTATAGTAGAGATGGGGTCTCGCTCTTGCTCAGGCTGGTCTCGAACTCCTGAGCTCAAATGATCCGCCCGCCTCGGCCTCCCAGAGAGCTAGGATTACAGGCTTGAGCCACCGCGCCCGGCCTAAGTACACTTTTCATTTAAGATTCTCTCTGTATAATTTTTCTTTTGCTACATCCACCTCTTATCCCAAATAATTAATGAAAAAACATACCAAATGTCTGCATCTTCCACTCTTACCTTACAGGCCAGTAACTAAGCATCTGATTCTGACTTGTCATCCTACAGACCAGGGGTTGGCAAATTTTGTGAAGGACTACAGAGTAAATATTTTAGGCTTTACAGGCCACAGGATCTCTGTTGCGTATTAGTCATTGTTTTATTTTTGGTTTGATTTTGTTTACAACCCTTTAAAAATGTAAAAATGATTCTTAACTCAGAGGCATATGAAAACAGGAAGCCAGCCAGTGTGGGCAGAAATTTGCAACTCCCGTTATATAGACTTAAGGATGAAGGTCTGGAGGGTGAGCATTATGCCCAAGGTCAGATAACTAGTTAGTGGTAGGGGCAGCCATAAGAACCCTAGATTTTCAGGGCAGTTATTTTTTCCTACTATGTGAGTTATACAAATTTTACCATTTTCTTTCTGATGATTATGTTACATCTTTGAGCCACTATGAAACCTCTCTCTTTTTTGTCTCTGTAAGCTTTAAGTTTATATACTTCTTTGAATTTATTTTTTTGCTGCTTGAATTTGAAGGGGCAGTATGAATGGTTGTTTAAATAAAATGTTTAATCCAGGGAGTTGGCATGTTTAAATTGGAATGTGGGAGATGTATTAAATGATTTCAGGCTATTATAATGGAAGCTTCTTTTTTGTTTTGTTTTATTTATTTATTGTTGAGAGTTTGGCTTTGTTTTAAGACTTTTTGTGTGTATGTTTTATGACTTGATTTAAATACTGTTATAACTGCTTTGGCCTTTGATAGTATTGTTATACATTAATCTGTTCTAGTTTTTTGTAATGTTCATATTTTAAGATATATTTGAAATGATTACACTAAGCATTCTTTTCTTTGTGCTTAAAAGAAATTATTTTTTTTTTAGGACGCATGGGAATAAATTTCCATCATCCAGGAACAGATAATATTATGGCACTTAACAGTAAGTTTCATATGAAATATTTTATAAAATTAGCAGTCAAGTTTGCAGATGTAGTTTCTACTTTCTTAATTGTTCATTACATTTCATTCTTCCACTGAGCTCAGTAATGTCTGCTGTTCTATACCAGTGCTTCTCAAAGTGTGGTCCCTGGACCAGCATCATCATCATCGCTTGGGAACTTAGTAAAAATGCAAAATCTTAGGCACCACTGTAGCCCTACTGAATCAGAAACTTTAAGGATGGAGCCCAGAAGTCTGTATTAACAAGTCCTATATGTCTGTGGTCCCCAACTCCTAGTCTGTGGCCTGTAAGGAGCCAGGCCATACAGCAGGAAGTGAGCGGCAAGGTAACCCAGCTCTGCAGGCTACATTCGGCCCACCAACTGTTTTGTAAATAAAGTTTTATTTGAACATAGCCACACCCATTCATTTATGGATTGTCTAAGGCTACTTTTTTGTTACAAAGGCAGAGCCCACAAAGTGTAAACTATTTGCTGTCTGGCCTTTTACAGAAAATGTTTTCAGCCCCTGCTCTATACCATTGGGATGGGGGAACAAAGGAGGAAGGTGATGGGAGAGATGGAATGGGGAAGAGAATGTAATGAATAAATCAGTTATTTACACATAACTCAGAATTTTCTCATTGTGGTCGATAGCTAACAGGTGTTTCAAGCCGGACATCCAGGGGTCTCCCATTAGTAGAATTTGAATGATAATAGGTGTCAGCAACAGCTTTGAAGGTTAGAAACAGTTTTGTCACTATAATTGTTGGATCAAGTTTTTAAGCATCAGAAACTTATTAACCAGAAAGTCATTGTATTAATTAACACTGGAAGAAATATCTGGCTCGTATCAACTCTCCCTCCTAGTCTCTATGTATCAAATAGCTTTGCAGAGTAGCAGTCTCTAAATGGAAATTGCCTGTTTTCAGAAGGACCTATTGAATCTCTCAAGACTTAAGTTTTCTCCTCTAGCAAATGAGTGATATCAGATTTTCCCCTCTCATATTGTCAGATAATACAAACTGTTGATACACGTAGGAGACTTGCTGGGTAAATCTAGGGTTGTGTACAACATTATATTCCTTTCCCTCTTGAGTAAATATGTTAAAATGCCATTGGAGTGCCTTAGGACAGATTTTAAGTTATTTCTAAAATATATATTCCATATTTCTTGGTTCCAACTTGCTTCCTATCTACCAAAGAGCACTGCTGAGAACCACTGGCAGTGCTTGATGATACTAAGCCACTTGTGCATATTTTTTTCCAGATAGCTAGTATCCCCTCCTTTGATGGTCTTGGAGACAATAAAAATTTCAAAGTGTCTACCTCTAATTTCTAAAAGAAAGATCACTATACATTTAGATTATGCTACCTCTGATTTTTTTTTCTAGTGGGATGGAAATTAATAAACATGAGTGGCTGGGTGTGGTGGCTCACACCTGTAATCCTAGCACGTTGGGAGGCCAAGGCAACAGAGTTCAAGACCGGCCTGGGCAACAGCAAGACTGTGTCCCTACAAAAAAATAAAAGAATTAGCCAGGCATGGTGGTACTTGCCTGTAGTCCCAGCTTCTTGGGAGGCTTTGGCAGGAGGATCACTTGAGCCCAGAAGTTGGAGGTTGCAGTAAGCTCTGATTATGCCACTGCACTTTAACTCAGGCAATCAGAGCAAGACTCTGTCTCAATAAAGATAAAATAAACATGCTCAACTTGCTGATCTTCAGCAATAATTAATTGTGAAAAGACTTCAGTTAAATGATGGGATTTCAAGTTGAAGGTGAAAGAACAGAATAGTGTGGTAGTGTGTCTGCTTGAAGGAATGAGTGTGTATCTGAGACGACCTAATTTAACACGATGTGAATCCTCTCTGCAAGAGGGAGGAGATATGATTTGTGATTTTCTGTGCAAAATGAAGCTAATAAGATATTTTCTTTTTAAAAAGTTTTTATTCTCTTTGATTTAATTCTCTGCTTTTAAATAAGAGATATCCTTATGTTCTTTCGACTTTGTGCATGTTGCTTAAATCCCCTTTTTAGCATCAATTTCTTTATCTGTGAGACAAGGGGACTGATTAGGTAATGATTGCTTTCAGCATGAAGATTCTCTGATTTCTGTAATATTTTTGAAAGTACCAAAAGGGTCCTTTTGCTGATCTATATCAAGTGTTGATGAGTTATACATAGTTTGCAACGTGATGGCACATTATCAGAGTACATCAATCTTCAAATGGTTATGTGGGTGCTGCCCAAGGTTGACAAACCCTATTGACTCCTCAAAATAAACCATACAAACAGAGTTTGACATTTACATTACTTACCATCAGTTTTCTTTCACAGTTGACTCTAATTTGAGATGTTCAGAACACAGATATCCTCTTTGATAGGTACATGTGGGACCTGTAGGCTTTGACATATTTGATAGGATGAGCCTTTTTTTCCCTTTTGTGTAGTTGAGCCCAATCTATCTGGTGACTTATATGTGTAGTACATGCACAAATATTCCTATGTATTTTTTGTCTTCTTTTTATCCCTTCCATTTTTTGGCTCAACAGTTATTGTCCTGTGACTGGTCTGTCCTTCCTTTCCCTCGGCCTTCACATAGGAACAATTGAGATGCAGTAACAAATCACTGAAACTTTATTCAGAATTTGTAATTATTGACATGGACTAGGTTAAAGTTGAGCTGTATTTCAGAAGAGGAGGGACTGGCTAAGAAAATTAAAGTGAATTGAGATAGTAATTTTTTTAAAAAAGGAAATATGGGTCAGTTATAGTTCCTTCTTTCTTACCCTTTTTTGCTATACAAAATCCATGCTTCCTAACTCTCTACATAAAGCTGCCATTCGCTGTATCTTTGAAAAAAATTTTCCATCCTTCTCTTACTTTTTTGACCTCACCAAAACTTGATTCTCTCCTGAAGTTACTATATTCTCAGCTCTTCTACTTGATGGGAAAGACAGAGGTGTCATGGCGAGCAGTCTTACTTCTCAGTATTGCTTCCCAGCTTTGAATGGGCCGATTGCCCCCTCTCCCCTTTTTTGGTGTTCCTAGTGTATGCTTTCCAGTTATACTTTCCTCTGAGAATCACCATTGCTGATGTCATTTAGAAGACAGAAAATGGCTTGGAAGAGGAGGATAGGATAGCAACTATGGAAAACAAATAGGAGTTACCAGTAAACTAATAGTCATTGAAGGTGTGGAAAGACTGGCGAGGTTTGTGTAAAGCCAAAGTATCTGCTGACTTTTCCTGTTCAAAACAATAAATCTAGTAAGAATTAGTAGGCCAACTTTTAGGGAAGAGCCTAAGAGACACATCTAAATTTTGATCGAAGTTTTGGCATCTCCCAAAAATATTAGGTCCTCAAGTATTGTAGAATATAGAAGAGGAGGTAGGGGGGAAGAAACTCTAATTCACAAATAAGACCTGCCACTTGTACAGTGTTTCCAAAATAAAGTTCCGAAACAATGTGCCCTTTACACTTAAACAGGTAATATATTTTTCTTAACTTTCAAATAATTCTGCTCATTGTGCTTCATCTTCTTTACCTTTAAATCAAAAACACTAGTAATGTATTTTTATTTTTCCTACTTTATGGCAGACTGATGAGAGTGTTTCTAGCTACATATGGTGGTAGTAGTTCTATTAGTTAGATTTTTCTTTTTAAAAATTTTTTTCTTAAATTTTATTTTTAATTGACAGGTAATTATATATTTATGGGGTACAATGTGATGTTTTGATATATGTTCACATGGTGGAATGATTAATTAAGCTAATGAATATATCTATCACTTCACATACTTATTTTTTGCCAGACATATTTTTCTAACACTAATAGTAGCATGTGTTTTTGTTTTGGGTTCTTTTTTTACATTCTAGATGCAGAGTTGGTTTAGCAGTTGTGAGCTTATATAGGATTAATGCTTGACTTGGTGATTTTTTTCTCCATCATGTTGATCCTTAGAAAAGGATATTGGAGCCTCTATTGATGGGTCAAGTAAACCAAATTTATGGTCAAATTAATGTTCAAAACCAGAATGGTTGGTGGTCTCAATTTACTCTGAAATATCACTGTCAAGTATATCCATGTTATTCCATTTAACTGGCCAACTCTTCTTTTTCCAAGTAGAAAATGGGCTTGGGAAAACAGATAAACATCAAAGTTTCTTGATGAGTACCACATTAAAAACACAGGCAGTAATATGGCTGAACAGATAGTATCATTCAGCTCCAGGGAAGGGATCTTCCAAGCAGGCTGGAAGGTCTGTAAAACCTGAAGATGCAGCAGTGAATTAGCATAGGTGTAAAAGCACTGTCTAGAGACAGGCAGGTATGATTTCCATCCTTTACAAACTGTATGACCTTAGGGCCACATTCTTAACTCCCGTTTGCCTCTAATTTCTTCACCTGTAAAATGCAGATAATGATCACTAACATGGCTATATATAAATCTCGTAAAGCTTAGCATAGAGCCTGACTTGTAGGTAATGCTAATGTGAGCTGCTATTGTGATTGCTTGCATCAGCTTTATTGTTGCCTTTTTAAAATCTTCTTTTCTTTGCTTGTTAGTTTCCAAAATAAGAGTTTATCTTATACTGGTTTTATTTAGATAGGTGTTTTCCTGATGGACTTTAAGGCAGCATACCTATCAGTTATCTCATAGGCTAGAATAGTTTATTGGAGTACAGTCCCATCTGTTTTTATGTGAATCTTTTTCTTTGAATAAGATACTTACTACCTATCACTTGACTTTGGAACATGGACCTTCTTTGGGGCCTACAGCCCTTTCTCAGTTGTTATATATCTTGTGCTGTTTTCACTTTAAAAATTGCCTTATGCTGCTGTAAAATGGTACAGCTGATATTGGACTTCCGGTTCTTGGTCCCTGTGTCAATAGAAATCGGCATGAGATCCGAAAGATTTAGGCAGGCAAGGCTTTACTGGGGCTTCTTGTTTGAACAAAAGGGGAGGCAGTGCTGGTTAAGGGGGCAACCAGACTAGCTCCCTAAACAAAGGGCTGGGGAACTTTCCTGGGGTTATAAAGGGAGAGGTAGGTGTCAGCTCTGAAGTCCTCACATGTAGAGGTTTCTGTTGGCAGTTGCATACTTGGTGGTCATGGCAGGCATGCTTCTTCATTTATCACTTGTATCATTAACATCTTAAATCTCCACTCCTGGGGGTGATTTTTGGCATTAAAATGAGATTACAATGAGGGAAAAGTCAGGATAAGGTCAGTATGGGGGTCTTTTCTGGCTTCAGGTGGTTAGATCCAGATAGGTCTGGTTTCTTTGCAGCCGGCTTCTTTATCAGCTGGTGTCAGCATCGTGCTTCAGTGATCCTGGAAGACATTACTCAACAAACAATTTGTGGGGTTTTTTGTTTGTTTTTTTTTTTTTGAGACAGGGTCTCACTCTTGCTCAGGCTGGTCTCGAACACCTGAGGTCAAGCAGTCATCCTGCCGCTGGTCTCAAACACCTGAGCTCAAGCAGTCCTCCTGCCTCAGCCTCCCAGAGTGCTAGGATTACAGGCGTGAGCCACCTCCCACAGCCTAAGAAACAGACATATTGGCCTCCTCTATATATGGGTATGGGTATGGGCTGAATTCCACTGGCTAGGAGATCATTTTTTTCCTCTTTTATAGTTAATTAGCCTAGGTCATGGTGCCCTATGTTGCTTTCCTTGGTCAGAAGTGAGGCCCAAGTCATGTCCCTGTACTATCTCACAACCACTTTGGAAAACAGTTTGTCAGTTTCTTAAAAGGTTAAAACATGTACCTACCATATGATGCAGGAGTTCACCTAGGAATCTACCCATGAGAAAAAATGAAAATATGTCTATATAAAGATATATATGTGAATATTCAAAGCAGCATTTTCATAATAGCTCAAAACTGTAAATAATCAAATGTCCCTCAAGTGGAGAATGGATAAACAAATTGTGATACATCCATGCAATGGAATACCACTCAGCAATAAAAAGGAATGAGCTGTTAATACATGCAACAACATAAGTGACTCTTTCGAAATTATGCTAAGTTAAAAAGCTAGACGAAAAGTATGTATTAGAAATTTTATTTTTTAAAGTGGGAGAAGTGAGGTTCAATTTACCTTTTTTTTTTTTGAGACAGAGTTTCACTTTATCGCCCAGGCTAGAGTGAGTGCCGTGGCGTCAGCCTAGCTCACAGCAACCTCAAACTCCTGGGCTCAAGCAATCCTGCTGCCTCAGCCTCCCAAGTAGCTGGGACTACAGGCATGCGCCACCATGCCCGGCTAATTTTTTCTATATATATTTTAGTTGGCCAATTAATTTCTTTCTATTTATAGTAGAGATGGGATCTCGCTCTTGCTCAGGCTGGTCTCGAACTCCTGAGCTCAAATGATCCGCCCACCTCGCCCTCCCAGAGAGCTAGGATTACAGGCTTGAGCCACCGCGCCCGGCCAATTTACCTTTTTTTATTTTTTATTTTTGAGACAGTTAAACTCTGTAACCCTGGGTAGAGTGCAGTGGCATCATCGTAGCTCACTACAACCTCAAACTCATGGGCTCAAGGGGTTGTTCTCCTGCCTCAGCCTCCTGAGTAGCTAGGACTACAAGCATGTACCACCATGCCGGCTAATTTTTTCTATTTTCAGTAGAGATGGGATCTCACTCTTGTTCAGGGCTGGTCTTGAACTCCTGAGCTACAAGCAGTCCTCCTGCCTCAGCCTCCCAGATTACTAGGATTACAGGTGTGAGCTACCATTCCCAGCCTAAACTTTAGTTTAAAAACCTACAAGTAGGCAGTTACTATACTTTGACTACCTAGTTGTTTTTGTGAGGTTCAATTGAAGTAAGGCACCCGTACAAATCAGGTATTACTATTGCCACATTTGGGAAGTGGGGGCCAAATCTTAGAGAAGATACTGCCAGTGAGTGACTTCTTTTTTTTCTTTTTTTAAGATAGTAGCTTTGTCATGAAACAGAGGTTCAATATTATTTCAAAGTTTTTTTCACCATTCCTTTTGTGAGATCATTCAGGTTGTAATTAGAGTCTATTTCAACCAAGTTATAAGAGGTGATTAAAAAATATGAAGTGCCACTTTCCCTTTGACAGGAAGAGATAATTATTTATCCTGAGTCTTCCTGATCAAAGTATATAACAATGACAAATTGAAGAATCCTAGAATAAAACCTGGACAGTTAAAGATTTAAAATTTTGGTATCTTAAGCCAAAAAGACAAGGTTACTGATTGTTAAACAGCTTATAGATAGCTCACGCATCAGGAAACTTGGAACTTTGGGTTAGCCGTCCTCATGTTTTCCCTCTTATTCATGCCTGGAAGATATTTGGAGGGTTTTGCTTATATTTCTGTTTGAACTGAGGGCTGCCAGTGCATTTGTTGAATCAGAAGAGGAAATGTGAAAGGGTATTGGTATGAACATTTATTTGTGTTGGTAAAAGACTTCTGTGTGGCTGCAGAGCCTCCTCTTCCCCCTCCCTTTCGTGCTCTGCCGGGAGTGAACTCCTTGGGGAGAAGCACAGCTAAGAGGAAGTGGCAGAGAGGGAGCTAAGCACGTGATGCCAGAATGGAAATACTGCCAGCTTTGCTAGAATTCCAAATGGAATTTTCCAGAATTTGAAGAACACATTGTTCTTTACACTGTGAGTGGTTATAACTGAATAATTTCTTAGCAATGTACTAAGGTAGTGAAGGAATTATTTTGAGATTCTTAGATTAAAGATAATTTCTTTGAGAATTTTGATCTTTCCGAAGGCAAGATTCAGTGTTTCTGGTTTTTTTGTTTGTTTGTGTGTTTTAATTTTTTGAGACAATGCCTTGCTCTGTTGTTCAGAGTAGAGTGCAATGGCCTCATTATAGTTAACTGGAACCTCAAACTCCTAAGCTCAAGCAATCCTCTTGCCCAAGCCTCTTGAGTAGCCAGGAATAAAGGCATGTGCCGCCATGCCCGGCTGATTTTTAAATATTTTTGTAGAAATAGGGGTCTTGCTATTTTGCCCAGGCTGGTCTTGAACTCCTGGCCTCAAGCAGTCCTCCTACCTTAGCCTCTCAAAGTACTAGGATTATAGGTGTGAGTCACCACAGCAGGCTAGTGCTTCTGTTTCTATCTAAACAGAATTAGAAGTAAAACTAGCATACAGTTATCATATGAAAGCACTGTAAATCATGGCTAATTTATAAGTAAAAAACAGTAATTGGAGGGATATGTACTATTCTGTGACTTAAAGTACTGGTTTCAGACCATTATACATCATGACAGACCTAAGAGATTGTTTTGTTTTGACCTTGTCATTTTACAGATGAGAAAGCTGAGGTTCAAGAGGCTATATGAATTGGCCAGGGTGATGTGATGGGGCCAGGAGCAGAACCTCCTGCCTGCAAGTTGAGGGTGGTACTTTTGCTTTAAATACTTAAAACTGTTAAGAGTGGTTGTATTATTTTTGAACTACTCTAACACAAGCACACAAATTCATTGTCTTTGGGAAAACAGTTTCTATTATTATGTATCACCTTGTTTTAATTTAAATAATATCGACTGTTAAGCTCTGAATGCTTAACACATTTTCTTTTCCTGAAAAATAGAATAGTAAACCTTGTCTGTATGGCTTGATATTGAACATTGTAAATAAGTGAAGTCTGAAATATACTTGATTAACTTTATTTTATACAAGTTCCTTGTTTGTGAATATATCTAAAGTGACAATGTTAGGTTGTTCCAATCCAATAATAAAGGTGCAGGAAACTGATAAGTTACTTTTCCCCATGGACTTCCCTGTTTTTGTCATTTGCACTTGTGTAGAAAGTAGAAATTGGACTTCCCATTTATAGTACTCACTACACTTATAATTATCTAATGTTGGTGTTTCTCTTTAATACGTATGTTTCAAGAGACTAGCCTTTATTTACAGATTGTCCCTGGCTTCAGGCGTGATGCCTGGCCTATTGAGTTAGGGACTCAGTATGGGAAACCAAAAGAAGGGAGGGAAGATATCTCAGAGTGTGAAAAGCACTGTAACAATCTTAGAGAATATCCAATACACCTTAATTCTTTCCTCCAAGATTTGCTTCAACTGTTCCTCGTTGAAAGATGGTAATAACATGTATAAATCTATCAATTAACAGTTTGCAAAGTGCTTTCACAGATCTATGAACTTTTGTAGTGCTTACTACAGTTTGCCAGGACATGATCAAAACCCACTTTTTTGAGCACCAATTTTGCCCCAGGATTATTCTGTTATCTAAACAAAACAAGGCCAAATGATGGAGTCCTATGTGAAACTAAAATGCAGTTTTTAAGATAAAGCTGGAGACTTTTACAGGGCTTTCTAGATTTCTATAAGTTTTAAGGATGCTCCATGGTTCAGTGTCCTCTGCCATTGTGATACTTTGGAAAAAAATTTCAGAATGATGTTTTTTTGTTGCATTTTTATTGCAACCCTGTTTAAAACATGGCAGTATTTTCATTTTCTAAAAAAGGTAAAGCAACTTGCTGGTGTCAAACAGCCAGCAAATAGCCATATAAAGCTTAGGCACACAGATTATTCTGCCAACCAGTGTGATTTTTTATGCTTTCGCTTCTCCTGAAAAGATCACTGAGGTTTCGTTTGACTCTTTTATAACAATTAAATAAATAAAACTTTATTGATAGTAGAGTCAGTGTACTTCCAAAAGTGATCAGTTTTACTTTTAGAACATAGTCCCTCTTGTTAGCAGCAGGAATTTTAACCACACTTTCACTCAGGCCTCTAGTACCTGCAGAAGGGGACTTGAATGTAGAAAGTGCAAAGGGTACCTAGGTAAACTTAAGTAGGCAAAATTTTGCCTTCTGTTACCCTCCATACACATACACCTTTATGATCTGACTAAAGTTTCTGGCTTTTTTTTTTTTTTTCAGCCTAATTAAGTAGAAATAATGAACTTTGGGGTGGGGAGGCAGACAGTTCTGAGTTTAAATCCTGAATCCATCACTTACTTGCTAGGTGACCTTGGCAAGTTACCCTCTTTTACTTTAAATGGACACTTTAACATCTCTTTACAAATGATACGGTTAAGTGTATAATGTTCCTATCACCATATTTGGAGAAGCAAATGTTAGTCTTTCTTCCTTCCCTATTCTACCCTCTTCCCCCGTTCTTCCTTTTTGGTTAGCAGTAATTCTCAATCCCAGCAATATAATCAAAATGGGAACCAAAATAGAAAATACTCATGCCTGAACCCCACCCAGAGACTGTAATTTCGTTGGTCTGGGATGAAACCTGCTTGTGGATGGTGGGTAAGGTGTGGATGGAAAGGACCAGAACTGGAAGTAGTATAGGGAATGTGCTGTGATTTCCCTTGTATTCTTTCTTTTCTCTCAAGGCAATATGGTAAATGTAGTTTAGAAAGTAACCTAATACTAGGTGCGTGCGGACGCCTCAAAGTGATATAGTGAAGCCTTGAACGTATATTTTGGACAAGATGGAAAGAACAATAGTGGATGGAAATGGACAATGGACTATAGAAAGTTTTCTGAGGTAGAATCTACTCCTGGTAAAGATGCTGAGAACATTGTTGAAATGACAACAAAGGATTTAGGCTGTTACATAAGCTTAGTTGATAAAACAGCTGCAGGGTTTGAGAGAATGGAGTCTAATTTTGAAAGAAGTCTTGTGGGTAAAATGCCATCAAACAACATCACATGGCACAGAGAAATCTTTCATGAAAGGAAGAGTCAATCACTGTGGCAAACTTCATTGTTGTCTCATTTTAAGAAGTTTCCACAGCCACCCCAACCTTCAGCAACCATCACCCTAATGATAAGTCAGCAGCCATCAACATCGAGACAAGACCCTCCACCAGCAAAAAATTATAATTAATTGAAGGCTCATATGATCATTAACTTTTTTTAGCAATAAAGTATTATTTGATTAAGGTATATACATTGTTTTTTAGATAATGCTGCTACACACTTAGTAGACTACAATATAAATATAAATATAAGTTTTATATGTGCTGGGAAACCAAAAAATTTATGTGACTCACTTTATTGTGATACTTGCTTTATTACAGTCTTTTGGAACTCAAACCTGCAATATCTGTGAGGTATCCCTGTATTTAATTCATAAAATAACAATTGTAAATGAACGATTGGTAGAAAACAATAGTGTGATGGTAGTAATAATGAAGTAAAACAAAAAGAAAATTTGGGTGAGAGGTTTCTTTTTTTAAAACAATCTTGGATTGTAGGGATGATGGAGTCTGTGGAAATTCTAAAGAGAATTTCTGGATATTTTCAAGGTCTTTATAGGTTTGCAGTACTGATTCTTCAATCTTAGTGGGTAAGAGTAAGAAGGGTTTTTCAAATGTTCACCAACTGGTGAGTGGGTAAAATGTAGTATATCCATACTATGAAATACTACTCAGCAATAAAAAGAAATAAAATATTTATACAAAAGAAACAAAATATTCATGTAATAACATGAATAAATCTCAAAAACGTTCTGGTAAGTGAAGGAAGTCAAACACATTGATTGCATTAATTTGAAATTGTAGGATTGTAGAAAAGGCAAACAAAACTGGTAGTATAAGAGGGGGATTAATGGTTGCCAGGAGCCGTGGGTTAAGGGAGGGAATCAACTGTGAAAGGGCACAAGGAAATTTTTTAAGGTTTTATAATTGATTATAATGGTGGTGGTTATATGACTGTATATAATTATCAAAATTGAGCTATGTGCTTAAAGTAGATGAATTTTACTGAATGTAAATAGTATCTCAACTTAAAAAAAAAAGAGTAAGTGCTTTAGAGCCAAACTAAATCTGGATTCAGTCCCAGTTCTGCAGCTTAGTAGCTGATAACCTTGGGCCAAGCATTTCGTCTTGACCTTGGTTTGCCCCTCTGGAAATGTATATAATGATAGTTGCTTTGGGAATTAGATGAGACATGGTAAGCACTTAGCATATCATACCTGGAGCATGATAAATTATCAGGTTACATTATTTTACTTTATGATATTCCTTCTCATTTATATAAAGTCTCTAAGTAATGCTAGTATTATGCTTATCAGTCATTAGTGCTACTTTTTAGCTTTGAAATGCAATGGAAAGAAGATTTTCCTGTGAAAAATGGGTAAGAGTCAAAGAGAAAAGAGAAGGAAGAGGGAGTTTAAAAGCATCCAGATACCTAATGTGAATGCAGCAGGATGAAAATGTATCCCACCCCTTCAAGCATCATTGTTACCTGCTACATTCATATTGTTTATGGAGAAATTGATCTTCCCTGGTTTGAAAATCATTGGGCTAAAAGTATCTTAACCTGCACAAACCCTATCACTCCTGCTGTTTGGGAATTTACAATATAATGAAGAAAAAGGGGATATTTTGGTCCCAACTTTAAGATCTTAATCCATGTTAGATGGAATTGTTTCCATGACTAATGCTCAGATGGAAGCTGAAACGTTAGATGTCTGAATATAACCACTACTGAAATGGTGATTCAACAAGTCTCTGAAGTGTTTTTTAAAAACTGATGTTATTACAAGGAAAGTAATTAATTTGTCCATACAGTGACTTTTAATAGTCTTGACAAATATTTTCATACCAGTTAATAAAATGTTGTACTGAGGTCTTTGGATCTTCATTTTTTCATTAAGTACATCATCCCAGAGATTTTGCCTAAGTTTTAAAAATGGTGCATGCTTACCCTATAAGTATATTTAACTATTATGTACACATAATAAAAATAAATTTAAAAAGGGGAAAAATGCTGTGTACAGTTTTGATCTCTGATAGAGTGAATATCGATCTCTGTCTACCTACCTACACCTCTCCTCTCTCTCTCTTCCTTACTTACTTCCTTTTTCATTTTTCATCAGGCACAGTGTTCCAGAGGCTCTGCCTAAGTTTTTTTGTTGTTGTTTTTTGAGACAGAGTCTCACTATATTGCCCAGGCTAGAGTGCCGTGGTGTCAGCCTAGCTCACAGCAACCTCAAACTCCTGGGCTTAAGCAATCCTTCTGCCTCAGCCTCCCGAGTAGCTGGGACTACAGGCATGTGCCACCATGCCCTGCTAGTTTTTTCTATATATTTTTTGTTGTCCAGCTAATTTCTTTCTATTTTTAGTAGAGACGAGGTCTCGCTCTTGCTCAGGCTGGTCTCGAACTCCTGACCTTGAGCGATCCGCCCGCCTTGGCCTCCCAGAGTGCTAGGATTACAGGCGTGAGTCAGGGCGCCTGGCCTCTGCCTAAGTTTTTAAAATGGTGTGTGCTGCTTTGATTAACAGTAGAGCAAATAACAGTCTCTGTCCACCTACCCACCTCTCTCTCCCTTTTTTACTCCTTTCCTCTTCTCCTCTTTTTTTTCCTCTCCCTCTCTCTCACTTTTTCAGCCTCTGTGGTGGAATCTGTATATGATATTACTTAGACTTCCTCAAATTCAGATGAATCCATGTAGCAGAAAAATTAGTTTAGATTTAAACATCAGATCAGCAGTTTGGCAATTTCTTACAAAATTAAACATAAACTTACCATATGATTCAGCAATTGCACTCTTTGGTATTTACCCAAAGGAGTTAAAAACATATGTCCATGCAAAAACCTGCACGTTGATGTTCACAGTAGCTTTATAAATAATTGCCAAAACTTGGAAGCAACCAAAATGTTCTTCATAGGTAAATGGGTGAACTGTGGTACATCCAAATAATGGAATATTATTCAGCACTAAAAATGAATGAGCTGTCAAGCCATGAAAAGACATGGAGGAACCTTAAATGCATAGCTCCAAGTAAAAGAAGCCAGTCTGAAAAGGCTCCATACTGTATGATTGCATCTGTATGGCATCTGGAAAAGGCAAAAGTGGGCACAGTATCAAGATCAGGGTTTAAGGGAGAGGAAAGGAGGGATAAAAGGTGGAGCACGGAGGATTTTTTAGTGAAACTACTCTATATGATACTATAATAGTGGATACATGTCATTACACATTTGTGGATCCCATAAAATGTACAACACCAACAGTAAACTATGGACTTTGTGTGATTATGATGTGTTGATGTAGGTTCATCAGTTATAACAAATATAGCACTCCCACAGGGGATGTTGGTAACTGGGGAAGCTATGCATGTGTGGGGGTAGGGGGTATATAAGGAATCTCTGGCCTGTAGTCCTAGCTACTCAGGAGGCTCTGAGGCGGGAGGATCAATTGAGGATCAGTTCGAACCCTAGAATTCAAATCCAGCCTGGGCGACACATAGTGTCTCTTAAAAAGAGAGAGGAAAAAAAGAAATCTCTGTACCTTTAATTGTCTGTGAAAGTAAAAGTGAGCTAAAAATATAAAGTCTTAAAAAACAAACAAGATCATAACATGCCCTTTCCTTGGGGAATCACATGTATAAGAATACAGTCATTTAAAACCTATCGTAGACCAAGTCATAACAGGTAACAGATGATCCATTTTAGTGTTGCCTCATATGCCCAACAAAGCATCATATCATTAACATGAGAGTGCCTACTAGTCACTGACCATGCAAACTTATTTTGGCATAACTCCTGTTCCCTAGAAAATACATGTACCTTTTAATATTTATTCTGATAGACCGAAAACAAGTCTAATTTTTTTTAAATTTTGTATTATTCAGGTTTATGATTTAAAAGCTACAAAAATGTTGACACTTTGGATTTTCTGCATTAATTTTGTAACCAGTGAATCAAACTGAAGTGTTTGTAGTGTTTTTATTTAACTAGTCAAGTATAACATACATACTAAACAGTGCACAAATCATAAATATATGTTTAATATATAGCTCAATGTAATATCACAAATTGAGCACACTGATGTAACCAGTTCTCGGATCAAGACCAAAACATTACCAGAAGCCCACCTTAGGCTCTCCTCTGTTTAGTATCCCGAGCCAAGGGTAACACTACCTTGACTTCTAATAATAATTAGATATAATTTTTATGAGATCTAAATTACATATACATAACAGTAAAGGAATTCTATTTGTAAGGATGATGGTGATCATTAATTGAAAACTAAAGTTTTTGTAGGAAATAGATAGAACTTTGGAAGAATATTATATCTTGTTATATCTGGTATAAATCCATCTTAGCATAGTATATTATAAAGATGAATTAGTCACATTACTCTCTTTAAAAATGTGGGATCATTTTGTTGTAGCTTATGTAAGTTTATATACTCTGTATTCTTTCTTGTTCAAAAGTCATATTTATTCCCAGGGGAAAGCACCACTATTGTACTCCCAAATTTCTCTCCTTGGTGTTTATTTTATTACCTTTCTGTGAGGGAAGAATTTAACTGTAATTAAACTATTTGCATGCAACCCTCATGTGTGCAATTTGATCACATTTTAAACCACTAACAGTTGCCTACATTCTAAAGGCTATCAAGGCATATAGTCCTCCTTCCTTTGTGCATTCAGCTAACAAGCCATATTTGTGAGTATCAGCTTGGTGTAGAGCATTCTGCCAAGTGCATTCAAGAATATTAAAAGTACAGGATATGGACATTGCCCCTTAGGAATTTAACAGTATAGTGCGGTGGTTTTAAATATGGATTCTGGAGCTAGATTCATATTTCAAATGTATTACTCCCTAGCTATGTGATTTTGGACAAGATACTTAACTTGTGTCCTGTTTTCCTCATCTAAAAAAAGGGGCTAATAAGAATACTTATGTCATAATGTTGTGGAGTGTATTAAATGATATTAATACATGTGTAAAGCATTTTGAACTGTTCCTGGCACTTAGTAAATACTCACTAAGTTTTAGCTCTATAATAATCACCATAGGGATCATAGATAAACTCCTGAAATCAGGACCAAAGTAATACATAATAAATTCCACAATGAATGATGAAAACAAATCTAAGTGTTTCAGATCACTACTTTATATCGGCTGCCTATTCCATATGCCATACTGTGTCCCTGATATCAGAGTCCTCAGGCTGTCATGAACTAATTTATAGTCTTTGTTCAGAAATGGAAAAAGAGAACTATCTATAAAACTCTTGAACTGTTTAAGGAAACTTTGATTAAAACTCCCAGCTGGGTCTTTTGCATCTTTCCCCTCTTCCCTCTCATTAATTTGGTACGTTTCTCCCCACTTCTAAGCCTGTCTGTATCTACTCACTTCATATTCTTTATTACCTGAATCTTTAGCAGTTGAAGACTTGAGTGAACAGCATTTTCATTTATCCTTTAGGGGTGTTAAGGTCCAGTGAGTCATTTGTACCTTAGTATCACAATCAGATTCTTTTTCATTGAGTATCTGGGTAGAAATCAGATATAATGGGAAAAAAGGGAATTTGTTGTTTGGGAGAGAAATCAGTAATTTTGAAATACAGAATGTTTTATTTTCTTTCTCAGTGGATATTTTTCAGTAGGGTGTCAGGCAGCATGACATCATTGGGGATGAGAAGAAGGGACAAAGACAAGTGATAGTATGTCAAAAGTTATTTCATCTCTTAAAGTGTTGTCTATTAGTATCAATTCATCTATATTATTATGGATGAAGCAAATGGTTTTGAGGCCAATGTAGGAAACTAACTACCATTGTTATACTTTTTGCTTCATAGTACAAAAAGTTAAACTTTAATTCTATAAGGATTATAACAAAAAACAACAATCCCTTACCTATCTTCCCAACTCCCAAAACTCTTTTAACACTTTCTGCTAATATAGATCTTCATATTTATATTTTACTGTGCTTATCTGCTATTCTCATTGTTATTGTTTATGTTAGGAGATTAATTCCAGGTTCCAAATAATGAAAAGTACAGAAGTCTCTTAAATTGCTTTTTGAAATCCATCTCCTTTTGTTAATGATGTAAACAGTAATAGCTATGTAAATTCAGAAGAGATTTTTTTTCATTGAGGGGTTGTAGGTACAGGAGGGGTCAGAGGAAAATTGGAGCTTGGATAATTCTTTTTAATATTTGAATAATGAGAAAGGGAAGAGAGGCCGGGCGCGGTGGCTCACACCTGTAATCCTAGCTCTCTGGGAGGCCGAGGTGGGCGGATCATTTGAGCTCAGGAGTTCGAGACCAGCCTGAGCAAGAGCGAGACCCCATCTCTACTATAAACAGAAAGAAATTAATTGGCCAACTAATATATATAGAAAAAATTAGCCGGGCATGGTGGCACATGCCTGTAGTCCCAGCTACTTGGGAGGCTGAGGCAGCAGGATTGCTTGAGTCCAGGAGTTTGAGGTTGCTGTGAGCTAAGCTGACGCCACGGCACTCACTCTAGCCTGGGCACCAAAGTGAGACTCTGTCTCAAAAAAAAAGAAAGGGAAGAGGTTAAGGGTGTGGAGTGGAGGAAAGGGCAAATTTGATGTCTGAGGAAAAGTGGAAAATAATAGATGAGACTGGCCAAGTGATATTTCACCTATCTGGCTGAAAAGTCTGAACTCTTTTCCAAGGGGAGAAATATAGTTTTTTCTTTTTTAGATTACGGCATACTTCATTTGACTGAGCTTTTGCTTTATTATACTTTACAGACATTGGACTGTTTTTTTTTTTTTGAGACAGAATCTCACTCTGTTGCCTGGGCTAGAGTGCCATGGCGTCAGCCTAGCTCACAGCAACTTCAAACTCCTGGGCTCAAGCGATCCTATGCCTCACCCTCCCAGGTAGCTGAGACTACAAGCATGTGCCACTGTGCCCTGCTAATTTTTTCTATTTTTAGTTGTTTGGCTAATTTCTTTCTATTTATAGTAGAGACAGGGTCTCACTTTTGCTCAGGCTGGTCTCAGACTCTTGAGCTCATGCAGTCTTCCAACCTTGGCCTCCCAAAGTGCTAGGATTACAGGCATGAGCCACCACGCCCAGCCTATAGTTTTCTTTAATGCTTACTATTCTTATACTGTAAATATAACCACAAATTATCCTACTTTTTCAGTATAAGCTAGTTGTATGACATCTCATGCTTTAAAAATGGATTAGAGTTCTCTCTTATTTTTATAGAACCTGAGGTTTCAAATTTGAGAAACTTTTCATTCTGAAAATCATTTTAGATGACAGGATCTCGTAGATATACATGATACCACAGTCTAGTTCTATTAAACATTGTATCAATACATTCTTTGGCCTTAAGTTTTGAAAAGGAAGAAAACCTTCAAAGCACTCTATTAGTAAATATGGCTTGAGATGGATCCAGTACCTTAATCTCATTCTATTTTTTCAGTTCATTTTATAGATGGAAAAGATACTGTTTTCTCCCATCTGCAATATTGAATGGAAAGTAAATGGAGAGAGTAAGAGAAACTTTACTGAAAATTTTATAGAAACACATTCTGTAAAGCAAGAGCTAATTGTGTTAATGTATAAAATTTCTATACATTTTTTCAGGGGAATCTATTTATGAAGCATGTATGTGTGTGTATGTGTATGTAGTAAGAAATTTAGAATGACCACCACATGCTACAATTTTTAGTTATTTAGGATGGCTTTTTCTTTGAGTAATGTCTGGTGGTGAGATAAAGTATACATGTTTATAAATCAGAATTTTTTTAAAAACCGTCTATATATCTGATAGAGATAATAGGCCCCAGAATAAATCCTTATTATAAGACTTGTGAAACTTAAGCACTCGTTGTATCTGTTTCAGTGGCTGCCATATTCAGTTGAATTATCCCTTTACGATTGTGATTTAGCTTGTACTTCATAAAGGTTTTTTTAAAAAAATGTTTTCAGTCAAGTTGGACAGGATCTCCAGATAAATTAAATAATTCTGCGAATACTGAGAAAAGGTTTGTGTGAATATTTTTTGATTTCTAAATTCACCACTTTGATACAAATACCCATGGTTTTCTTCTGTGTTTACATGCAGCCAGGAGCTATGGGCGGAGACGAGGTAAAAATTTTTTTTTTAATGAGATCTTTTGCTTGCCAGATTGTGAGTCAATATGAGTGTGTGTGTATGTTTCTACCTATATGTGTATAAGACAATAATTATTGTATGGTATAATGTTCTAGCTTAATTATTTTAGCAAAATAATTCTGTTGCTTTCATTTTAATTACTTTTTGTTGTTAGTTTGTAATTTGTTCTTTTAATCCTAAAAAAGATATGGCAAAGGCTATTTCTATCTGGATGTTTTTGTTGTATGGCTTATTGTGAATGAAAAAAAGGAAATAAAGGCCAAGCATATGTAGTTTTCTGCCCTGTATCCACTGTATTTTTTTCATACTACTTAGAAGGCAGAGTTAGGTTTTGGAGGACAATTCTTGATCTTATTAAGTTGGCTGCTGAATTTTTTTCTGTTATATCCAGGAGGCAGATTTACCCTGAAGCTAAATGAAGCTTAAGTTTCAGGGCCCCTCACTTGCACGGGCCTCTTCCGAAGTCTTTACCTAATTTTTGTGTTCTTTTTCTAAGACACCTCCCCCTCCTCAAACAGGCTTTAGTTCCCATAAAACCTGCGTTCTCTCTTGGTCACTCCCAAACAGAATAATTTAACTTTCATTTGTGTGATGCTGTAACCTTCTGTAACCTAAATCACAACCTTGTATGATGCTGTAACCTCCTGTAACCTAAAGCATTTCCCATATCTGTACTTTTTTCAAGTAACTTTATGAAGTAACTAGGAAAAGCCTGATATAGTGGAAAGAGTATAGTATTTAGGGTCAAACACCTAGGTTGTAATTACTACCTTATTATTTAGATGCCCTCATCTGTAAATTAAGTAATAAAATCGATCTTGTTCAACTTCAGAGTTTTAGTATAATTCTAGTTAAAAAAAAATAAGGAAGAGGAGACAGGAAAACCTACCTATGTAAATTAAAAACATTCCACAAAGGTACTTTGGTGCTCATTTGTAGAAGAAGCTGGGGGAGATGAGGTAACTTACATGCTGTGTGATCTCAAGTTTAAGCCAGAGTCAAGATCAGAATCTGTGTCTTTTGGCTTCTTATTTTCTTATGTTTACTGTTCATTAGGCTGTCTGTGACTTTGTAGTTGAGTCATGAAGAGAAGATGATGATGTTAAATTCATAGTATTTTATTTATTCCACAGTAAATATTTGTTGAATGAATGAATATTGGCAGAACCTAAATTATGTATGGTGGAATCATACAGACTTTTTTGCCTTTCAGCATTATATGGAAAAGTATTTGTGTAGTTGATATTTTTCAACCATGGTAATAAATACCATTAAATTTTTTTGCCTTTCATATTTTCAGATTTAAAAAAGTAAAACCTTAGAAATATTAAAAATCACCTTTTTTATCGCCACCTTTCCCTCCTAAAAATCACTTTGTACCATACTTTTTTTTTTCATATTTCTCGAAAAATGATCACTATCAGGAAAGAGTAGGGAATGGACCATTTTACATTGAAAATAGTCACCATCTGGAGAATAGTCAGCAGAGACTGGCCTTTCCTCTCCTCTTGTACTAGTTTGTCACCAGATCTTGTCAAGATTTCCTCTCTCATTTCTTAGGCTTCATCCCTCTCATTTCTTCTGCTTGCATTTCTACTGTTCCATTTCTACAGCTTCTAACTTTTTTTTTTTTTTTACTTTTTGAATTTTTGACTCTTGTAACAAACACAGCTTAAAACAAACACATTGTACAGTTGTAGAGAAATATTCTTTCTTTATATCTTTATACTATAGACTTTTTCTGTTTAAAAATTTTTTTAACCTTTTTAAACATTTTTTTGTCAACAACTAAGGTACAGACATACTTATTAGCCTAGTCCTACACAGGGTCAGGATTATCAATATCACAGTCTTCCAACTCAACATTTTGTCTCACTGGAAGATCTTCAGGGGCAATAACACACATGGAGTTGTCATCTCCTATGATAACAATGCTGCTTTCTGGAATACCTCCTGAAGGACCTGCCTGAGGCTCTTTTAGAGGAGGTATCACTCTTTTTAGAAATATGTCCATGGTAGTTTGCTCGCCTTTTTCCTATTTTCTTTCTTTCTTTCTTTCTTTCTTTCTTTCTTTCTTTCTTTCTTTCTTTCTTTCTTTCTTTCCTTTCTTTCCTTTCTTTCCTTTCTTTCCTTTCTTTCCTTTCTTTCCTTTCTTTCCTTTCTTTCCTTTCTTTTCTTTCTTTTCTTTCTTTTCTACAGAGTCTCACTCTGTTGCCCACGCTAGAGTGCCGTGGGGTCAGCCTAGCTCACAGCAACCTCAAGCTCCTGGGCTCAAGCGATCCTTCTGCCTTAGCCTCCTGAGTAGCTGGGACTACGTGCATCCACCACCACCATGCCCAGCTAATTTTTTTTCTTTATATTTTTAGTTGGCCAATTAATTTGTTTCTATTTTTAATAGAGATGGGGTCTCACTCTTACTCAACTCCTGACCTTGAATGATCCTCCTGCCTCGGCCTCCCAGAGTACTAGGATTACAGGCATGAGCCACCACACCCGGCCTGCTTTTTTCCTATTTTCTACATAAATTTTCTTGTGAGCAGATGGACATTCCTCTCTATTAATAAATGTATTTCAGTATTGGGGCCCATGTTTCAAACTTTTTAAGGAGCTTGTTCAGGTCTGCAAAAGCTTCTCCTTAACTCCCTGTGAATTTTCTTGGGGTTCTTCTCCAGTTTCGTTTCCTCTAGACTCTTCTTCCCCATCCACACCCAGGTTTAAGTTGTTTGGTAGCCCAGTAGGTTTGTTCATACCAGCATTACCAAAACCACATGAGTAACACATTGTGCTGTGTCATTATGATGGCTACAATGTAGCTAGGCAATAGCAGTTTTTCAGCTCTTGTATGTTCTTATGGGACCACCATAATACATGTGGTTTGGCATTGACTGAAATGTCATTATGCAGCACATGGCTGTGCTATACAATTTTTTATAAGGGATCTGAAGATCAGCCAATTTTGGTATTCTTATGAGGGAAGGGGAGTGGTCCTGGAAGCAATCCATCTGATGCTGAAGGACGACTATACAATGTAGATATACTGGACAAAGATGATTCGAGTCCTGGGCAAAAAAGAGTGGGACAGTGCTATTATGCTACTCAGAATGGTGAGAAATTTAAACCTTGTGAATTCTAAATTTCTGGAACTTTCCATGTAAGAGACTGTGAGTGGGACTAGAAAGTGGTATACAAGCTCAGGGCCAACAACAGCCAGGAGCAGGTACAGACCATTCCCAGTCTCTACTGAGTAGAGAATATGGGCCCTGAAGCAGGTAGGGTGGGCTGGTTGGAGAAAAATGTCTTCCCTTTAGGGCCACAGTATTGCCTTCTCTCCATGCCATCTGCTTATGGTCAGCTTCATCTTTCTGAAACACCACTTTGTCTGTGTCACCCTTATTCTCTTTTTTCTTTTTTTTTTTTTTGAGACAGAGTCTTGCTTTGTTGCCCAGGCTAGAGTGAGTGCTGTGGCGTCAGCCTAGCTCACAGCAACCTCAGACTCCTGGGCTCAAGCAATCCTGCTGCCTCAGCCTCCCGAATAGCTGGGACTACAGGCATGCACCACCATGCCCGGCTAATTTTTTCTATATATATTAGTTGGCCAATTAATTTCTTTGTATTTATAGTAGAGACGGGCTCTCGCTCTTGCTCAGGCTGGTTTTGAACTCCTGACCTCGAGCAATCCACCCGCCTTGGCCTCCCAGAGTGCTAGGATTACAGGCGTGAGCCACCGCGCCCGGCCCTTATTCTCAATTCATTGTCCGCATGATCTCATGATCTGGCCTTTCTCTGTTTCACCAGGCTCATTATTCATTTCTCCCACCTCATCTTCTCCCGACCATCCTTGTGCTTTCCCACTCTCTGCCGTTGCAAGTACTGGCCACCTTTCCTCCTTCTCATCTGCTTGTCTAAGGCCTGTCCTTATTTCATTAGTTCAAACCTTACCCGTTCCAGAAAGCCTGTCCAGTGGTCTTGTAGGCAGCATTTTCCTCTGCTTTTTCTGTCTTGCATTGTTTCGGTCTTTTCTGTATGCTCTGATTTAAGTGGAGATAAGTTCTTTGAAGCCAGTTGTTTCTTGTGCCTAATGCTGTGCCCTAAGTACAGTTAGCTCTTATTAAATGCTTGATTAGAATTATTTTGAAATAACAGGCCGCATTTATTCAAAACAGAGTTTTGCATCATATTTTTAAAACATTTTATTTTTATAAATAATAGCATGTTAAATAGTAGACATCAAGAATAAAATCACCTGTAGTTTCTAAGCTCCTGAAAAAAAATTTTTTTTCCCAAGTTACCTTCTCTGTATCTATTTGTAAGATTTGACTTTGTTTATTTATTTATTTTTAGAGACAGAGTCTTGCTGTCACCCAGGTTGGAGTGCAGTAGCACGATCTTGGCTCAGTGTAACTTAAATTCCTGGGCTGTAGTGATCCACCTTAGCTACCTGAGTAGGTAGGGCTTACAGGCACCTGGCACCATATCCAGCCAATTTTTTTTTCTTATTTTTTGTATAGATGAAGTCTATTTGTTTTTGGCAGAGTCTCACTCTGTTGCCCCAGCTAGAGTGCCATGGCATCAGCCTAGCTCGCAGCAAACTCAAACTCCTGGGCTCAAGCAATCCTTCTGCCTCAGCCTCCCAAGTAACTGGGACTACAGGCATGTGCCACCATGCTCGGCTAAATTTTTCTATGTATTTTTAGTTGGCAATTTCTTTCTATTTTTAGTCAAGACAGGGTCTCACTCTTGCTCAGGTTGGTTTTGAATTCCTGACCTTGAGCAATCCACCGCCTTGGCCTCCTAGAGTGCTAGGGTTACAGACGTGAGCCACTGTGCCCGGCTGAGATGAGGTCTTGCTATGTTGCACAGCCTGGTGTCGAACTCCTGGGAACTCCTGGGTTCCAGTGATCCTCCTGCCTTGGTCTTTCAAAGCACTGGGATTACAGGCATGGGCCACCCTGCCCAGCCTGACTTTGTTTTCAAAAGCCATGATCTTCTTTGTATCAAGTGTTATACTAAATACTGACTACAGTGACTTGGTCCTGGCTGTCTATAAGTCTGCAGTTTGATAGTTGTAGACGAAGAAGAGAATGACAAAACAGAGTATGTGTGAGTGTGTGAGAGAGCAGGTGCACTAAAAGACTTAATGTTGGCTTTCTGTAACAAAGGAAGTATAGACAGAAAATGTTTGGTCTATGCTTTTATTTAGTCTTCCATTCCCAATACTGAAAAAGAAGAAAAATCATCTTCCTTAAATGTAGTGACATAGCCATATGGGATGGGGCGGGTGTGCGTCATATCTAGAACACTCATTCCTTGAGATATATTCATCTAGATCATCGCTGCATAGTATAATTTGGTAAGCTGGCAGATTTC
Source organism: Mirza zaza (assembly GCA_008750895.1). Classification (NCBI taxonomy): domain Eukaryota; kingdom Metazoa; phylum Chordata; class Mammalia; order Primates; family Cheirogaleidae; genus Mirza; species Mirza zaza. Next base: position 83,044 of record VSMD01065894.1, read on the forward strand.
CTCATGCTGATTTATTCATGTGATCAGGGATTAAATTGAAGCTTGATCTCTTTCCACCAGTTAACATTAGACTTTACCATAAAGCATAACAAATAAATTTGCTAATGTAGCTTTACCTATGATTAAGAATAGAATTTTAGCTATAACTTATTCTTTGTATTACGTAAATATGTTGGTATAGAAATGAAGAGAATATATGTGAAAGTTTGAAGTTCTATCAGCAAGAATTTGGCCAGTAGAACCTTACACTCCTCCTAATAAACCTGGAAAAGTTTCCTGGAATAGGTAGAATTTTGGGACCTATTTGAATGATGGATGAGGAGTGGAAAGCAAGGCATTCTACTATGTGTTTCAACTTGGAAGAAAGCTTAGAAGTGAGATTGGCATGACCAGATGGTTGGAGCATATGTCCCTGAGTGTATGCAGTGGAGCCAGCTGGAGAGGAGAAGCTGGCAGTGAGGTGGTCTGTGCTGCCTTAGTGAATGGTTTTTGTAGCAAAGGGTGAGACTCCTGAACACAGATATGTCAGGACTTAGAAAAGAGAGTTTTATGATACAAGTAATAAAAGCAGGAGAGAACTTGGGCATCAGCTGAAGGCTTGGATGGGAGTATTAGAGGTATACTCTTTGTAAAACCAAGTGTTTCTCATAATGTAGCAGCAGTAGTAGGGAAAGAGAAGAATTAGATGTGAAAGATAAAGTTTTAAAATATCCAATTATATTTCCCATTGATATCTATTTTTATTTTGTTCCTATAGAGACAAATCTTGGTTTCACTTGTGGGATAGTAATCATGCTAAAGAATCTTAACCTTTTACTTCAGGAGTATTGTGCCTTTGACAAGCTTTAACATGTGTTCTCCTATACAGCTACAATCCCTGTTAGAAACTAGTCTACCAGGTAGTGTCATATAAGATTTTTGCCTACACATTTCATGTATGTCGTGTTTTTCATTTCACATGAGCATGAGTTTTTATGTGAGACTCTTGTCCATAAGTAGATATGTTGGCTATGCCAGTATTCTTAATGTTTAACAAAATTTCCTAGCTATAGAGGAATAAGGAGAATATAAAAGATCCTTTAAAACACTGCAAATAAGCAGACACAAAGAATGATTGGAGTTACTGTTATAAATGTACTTCTGCATATATTTAGTCCATAAAAACCTATTGCTATTAATAGATAACTTAATTGATAAATAAAAGTTCCAAAGTCAAATAAAACAAACTTGTGTACTGAGGTGAGGTTGAATCTTTCTGTCAAAAAGCCTTCTCAGGAGAAGAAAGATCAGCTATTCCAGTGAGACCATGGTGCAAACATGTCATCTTGCTAAGTCATAACTCAGTTGTATGAGCTTGTATGTGTAAAGACATGGATGAGGTTCTGGAGTAAAACATGGACATGGGTTGGAGAATTTACTTAGTGTTCATGATTATAATAGCTGAAAATGTTACTGCTTATAGTAATAGGAAAATTTGAGCACAGAAGATATGGGAATAAGATCACTTATGGGGAGTTAGGACCAAAAGAAAGGATGAGGAAAGGATTATGAAACTTAAAAGTTGTCATAAATACTAGGCAGAAAGAACAGGGCACCCCTGTAAGGTAGGGAGGTCATCTCTGAAGAGGTGGTATTTAAACTGAAACTCAAAAGATGGAGAGACTATCTTTAAAACATTTTTTTTCTTAAGGGAAGTTTTGAATACACAAATATAGAATAGTTTAATCCTGATATACCCATCACTCAGTTTCAATGGTTATCAGCATTTTTGCCAGTCTTTTTTTGTTTTGTTTTGTTTTGTTTTGTTTTGAGACAGAGGCTTGCTCTGTTGCCTGGGCTAGAGGGCTAGAGTGCCATGGCGTCAGCCTAGTTCACAGTAACCGCAGATTTCTGGGCTCAAGCAATACTCCTGCCTCAGCCTCCTGATTAGCTGGAATTACAGGCATGCGCCACCATGCCCAGCTAATTTTTTCTATATATTTTTAGTTGACCAATTAATTTCCTTCTATTTTTAGTAGAGACGGAGTCTTGCTGTTGTTGAGGCTGATCTTGAACACCTGAGCTCAAGCAGTCCTTCTGTCCCGGCCTCCCAGAGTACTAGGATTACAGGCATGAGCCACCATGCCAGCCACCAATTTTGTTTCATATATTCCTTCCCCCTTTTTCCCTTGGAATATTTTACAGGGAATTTCAGATATCATGAGACAGCTATTTTAAAAGGGGTAGGTGGAAGAAACTACATGTGTAAAAGGCTAGAAGCATAGTACTGTTGCATGCTACAACATAGATAAACCTTGAAAACATTACACTAAGTGAAAGAAACCAGTCACAAAAGTCATATATGATGCCATTTATATAAAATGTCCAGGCAAATCTTTTGAGACAGAGAGAAGATTAACAGTTGCCTAGGGTAGAGAAGTTGGGGGAAAATGGAGAGTAACTGCTAATAGGTTAAATGGGTGAAATGTATGATATGTGAGTTATATTTCAATAAAATTGTTATATGTATTTTAAAAGATCTGAAGCAAGAAAGGGCTTACTTTGAGGAAGTAAATGGAGCCTAGAATGGCTGAATCTTGGTGGGCGAGGGAGAATGGTATATTAAGATGAGTTTGGAGGAAGGAAAGGGAATCTGATCTTGCCGGACTTTGACTCCTGGCAGGGGTTTTGGACTTGGTCCAAGTACAAGAGGAAATCTTTGAAGTTTTAAAGCAGGGTCAAGTGATCCAATTTATGTTTTTAAAAGAGCACTCTGGCTGCTGTTCTGAGTAGAGTAAGAAGAGAAGTAGGTTGTCACTTAGGAGATGATGTCAGTAGTCTAGGCAAAAGATGATGGTGATTAGGATAGGTTTAGAGTAGATATCAAGAGTTCACTTGTAAAGACATTAAGTTTGTGATGCCAAAGATATACCACATATTAATATGAAGCAAGATCTATTTTTATTATGTAAGATTTCTGTGTAATAAAAGGGTTTCTGCTGTCCCCAGAGATCTGAAAGCCTTTCATCTAGTCCAGCTCTCTCGTTATGCAAATGAGATACAGATAAGTGAAATATCTTGTCCAAAATCAGACCGGAGCCTAGATTGGAACCTATCTTGACTTCTAGAGCATTTCTTTTTTTTTTGAGGAAGTCATGCCTCATAATACATTTTTCTTAAACCCCCCCCCCCCCCAAAGTGACTGATTGCTGAGCTACTTGCAAGACTAAATTGAAAGAGGTCAGGTTTAGAATGGAAGTGCTGGACCAGCAATGCCCCAAAGCTACTGGAGTGATGGCAGAGCCTCTGGCGGAAGCTCAGAGGTAAGGTCTGAGCAGCTTTGGCAGTGCAGCATAGCTAGTGGTCTTTTGTTTTTCCATCATTTGGCATACAGGAAAGGGAGCCTCTTGGGGAGGAATTAGCTTGGGTAAGCTTTCCTTGCTTAGCTCAGAATGCTTTGCAAGTCTCCTGTTTGGCACTTTTCTTACAAGGCTTGTTTAGTTTTAAGTCATCTCCACATTCAGAGATTATTTGTCTAGTTACTGGACAAAAACCTACATTCTGGATAGTGATTGAAAATAGATACTAGAACCAGATCATTGGTGGAAAGCCAAATGACCAAGTTGCAGCAGTTGCAGCAGTTGAAAAGCCTTTCTCTTGCTTCTATTGAAATATTGACTGTAAATATTTTATGTGGAAGTATTAATATCATGAGGTTGTAAAGCAGATTTATGTTTTCTGTTTTATACTTTTTGATAAGTAACATGGCTTGCTTAAAAGATTTAAGGGAATGTTTCCCTTTAAAAAAAAAAGACAATATGCCAGAGAGATGCTAGTTAGTAAAGCAGACTTCTCATGGGGCACAATTTAGGAGCAGCCTTTTAAAATGTCAGTTTCTATTAATAGTAATACATGTCCAGGAACTGAAATTTTACCAGTCTTCACAGGGATGATTTATCCTTGGGATAGATTTATGCCAACCAAATGAATGCATGATTACCAGTCTCACAAGGGATCACTGGACAAATCAGAATACCAATGCTTTAACTTATCATGGAGATGGATTTGTATAGAAATAAAATTTAAATGGCTGATTATTTGTTCGTTCAAGGGTTACCCCTTCACAATGGCAAAGTGCAAAATTCACTAACAGAATAGTAATTCAGGAGCTTATAATTAGAACAGAGGGAAATAGATGGTTTTCAGGCTAATGAACTATTCTGTCCCACAGAGGAGTATCCTACCTGGTATGATAAAGTCTTCCTATTTACTGTTTGTCTACACTCAGTAAACACTGGAGGTTCTTGCTCAAAAATTCTGTCTTTCAAATGCTTCCTGCAGATTAACTTTTTGTTCCTCTAGTACTTCAAGCAACCATGTTATATTAAGGCTGATTAGATTATATATTTTACATCCTAGTCGTAAGGGTATACTTTCCTTAACTTCATTGAAATTGGATGTTTCCCAAGGCTCCATCCACTTCACACAAAATATCTCTCTCAGTGGCTGCCTGCTGCAGACAGATAATGTCCATTTCAGTGATTCTTAAGGAGAAACCAAATGGAGAAATTTGTGAAAAGTGAAGATTTTTCAAGCCTGACCTCCACAGATATTCAGATTAGTAGATCTGGGGATTGGGCTATGAGACTTATATTCTTAGGTCTTATCCACAGGGAGATAAACATCATTTATGTGTTAATTCTTAGCAATTTCATTTCCAAGGACAACTTTATTGCTAAAGTCTATAGTACTCTAAATATTACTAATAAGACAGAGGTTTGGTTTTAAAACCTTGGGAAATTTCTTAAGTACTCATAACCAATTTATAAAACTTTCCAAATTTTTACAACTCTTGCTTTTATATTCTTTGCCAAAATACTCTGAGGAAGCTGTGGTTATGTTGGCCATGCAGAAAGTTCTTTTTGTTCCAGAATGTCTTGAACATGTGCTGCTTCTCCTGCTTCACTGCTCTGGTTTAAGACTTCCTCATCTCTCATCTGGATGGGCACAGATTTCGTCAGATGCTCACCCCATCCCCCCCTCTCCCTGGGTTCAAATTGCTGGTAGAAGTAATAGAAGTTATTGTAGAATTCCGGGCAAAAGAATAACATGGTCAGAGGTATCTTAGAGAAGTCTTTCTAAAAGGACAGAAGATGGATTAGTTAAGAGTATCATAGTCTCTATGGAGTGAGTATAGTTCCAAAAAATCCAGTATTAGAATGAAATCTTAAATTTGAAATGTGGGAAAATTATCTATTGCTTTTGTAATATAGAGTATAGAACATAATGCTTGAGCAAATGAAAGCAATAGGAAAGGTCTCAATTTCTTAAGACATGGTCATGTCTCTTGCCATTCCAAATCTGTGTGTTGTGATCCAGCATATGTTTGTAGTTCACACATCTGTGTATTGTATTCCAGCTTATATCTGCAGCAGCATGGGGAGAAATGATGGTGGTCTGGACCAGGGTATTAGGGCTAGAGATGGAGAGAACTGAATGAAAGGTTTATTTTGAAGCTTTGAATTGGCAGAACTTAGTGAGGGATGGATTGACATGGAGTATAAGAGAAAGGAAAATGTCAAGGATGAGTCCTTGATTTTTAGATTGAATCCAGTGTGGATAATAGTTGTTTTTATTTTAGGGAATGCTAGAGAAGGAGCAGGTTTGGAGGGAGATAGCAAAAGTCGTTTTGAGTGTACTTTCTCTGTGAATTCTTGTTCTTCACCTCAGAAACTCTCATAAGAGTCTGCTCAAAATTGCCCTCTTGTGAAATCGTTCTAAAGGTCTCCACCCTACCACCACCCCACCCCCATCTCCTGGAAGGCAGTAAGTTGTGCTCTTATATCACTTAGTAAAGTATTCTTAGTACTTATCTTTTTGTTTTATAATTATTTATGTCCTTTCCTATCTCTCCCACCGAACTATTATGATTGCTTTGGCAGGAAGTATCTTGTTTGTTTGGTGTTCCTGAAACATGCATAAATATTTCCTCAAGTGTTTTCCACTAACTTTTGTATATAAAGTATTCCTTTAACATCTGGGTCGTGCTGGAGTAAGTTAATGTTTCTTTTCTGCAAAACTTTTGTTGCCTTTTATTTTCTAATGTGAATTGGAATCTCTGGGAAGGGTATAAAATATGCAGCATTTCCCAAATTATTTCATTTTTCCATCCCCATACTTGTTTTCCGAATATCTCATGTTATAAGTATATATAAGATATATGTGTGTGTGTGTGTGTGTGTGTGTGTGTGTGTGTGTGTGTGTGTGTATAGTAAGGATAGGAACATTCTGTGGGAAATGCTGATTTATGCATGTGCCTGACACCGAGTAGGCATGTAATTCACTAGTGTGGACTACAAAAAGCTAACCTGTCAGCTGTGGAGAATGTCTCTTGATGTCTCTGGGAAGCTCTTTTTGCCTATAGTTGCTGCAGATCTATTTCTTTTACCCCTAGTAATCAAAACAAACATCAAGGATGAGAATTTACTTCCTGCCAGGCTAAAAAAGATAGGTGGCATGAGGTGACAAATTTTGTTCTATTTCTTGTTCTATTTCCAGCTAAGCTGGGAATAGCTAGACAAAAAATTCTTTGGCTCTTTATTTATTAACTCCCAACATCAAAACAGTGTGTTTCTTATACCACCTGGGTTGTTCATAAAATAAACAGTTATATTAGTAACTTTTTTTTTTTTTTGTAAAAGAAATGCTCAGTATTTTTCTAAGGTTATTTATATTCTGTTTTAGAGACTAGGTCATTGTGACATAGCACCTAGGTTCCAGGGAAATATAGACAGGATAGAAGATACTGCTTTCTTTTTTGTGAAGAGTATATGAATTTATTTTATTTCATTTCATTTTATTTATTTATTTATTTATTTTCTGCTAAACACGAAGCTTTACAACAATGAATTTATTTTAGAAGGGAACTTTTTTTCCCAAAAGTTAGAGTGTTCAAGACGGTTAATTTTTAGAGTGGAACCTAGTGGAAAGTTTTACCAGGAACTCACTCAAACAGGAAATAAATTTGATTTTAAACTTAGATTTTATTTTGTAATGCCAAATGGAATTATTTTGTTACATTTATTAACAGACCCTGACTGCTAGTATCTTTCTTAATAGTCATGTGGAGTTGGTAGGCGCCTGTGCTCTACAAACTTTATTTGGCTGTAGAGTTAACAATGAAAGTAATTTTTTTTCCATTTCTTTTCACATGTTTCTGAATGAGATAAAATACAGCCTAGATTAGTAGAGTTAAGATATTATAACCACATCTACCTTTATACTCCCATATTTTAATTTATGTTTCCATTTACTGGCCAGGTGCGGTGGCTCATGCCTGTAATCCTCCCACTCTGGGAGGCCAAGGTGGGAGGATTGCTTGAGGTTTGGAGTTTGAGAACAACCTGAGCAAGAGCGAGACCCTTTCTCTAATAAAAATAGAAAAAATTAGCCTGGCAACTAAATATAGAAACAAATTAGCCGTACATTGTGGTGAGCACCTGTAGTCCCAGCTACTCAGGAGGCTAAGGCAGGAGCCCAGGAGTTTGGGGTTGTTGTCAGCTAGGCTGATGCCACTGCACTCACTCCGGCCCAGGCAACAGAGTGAAACTCTGTCTCAAAAAAAACAAAACAGGCTGGGCGGTAGCTCACGCCTGTAATCCTAGCTCTCTGGGAGGCCGAGGTGGGTGGATCATTTGAGCTCAGGAGTTCGAGACCAGCCTGAGCAAGAGCGAGACCCCATCTCTACTATAAATAGAAAGAAATTAATTGGCCAACTAATATATATAGAAAAAATCAGCCGGGCATGGTGGCACATGCCTGTAGTCCCAGCTACTTGGGAGGCTGAGGCAGAAGGATTGCTTGAGCCCAGGAGTTTGAGGTTGCTGTGAGCTAGGCTGACGCCATGGCAGTCACTCTAGCCTGGGCAACAAAGTGAGACTCTGTCTCAAAAACAAAACAAAACAAAACAAAAAAAACCTACCCCCCACCAGTTTTCATTTACTTGCTTTGCCCTTTACTATTGTAAATGTTTATTTCCAAATTAGAATAGCTTGGTATGACAAGGAAAACTTGATGATCTTTAGCTCTCCTATCAGAAGAGAAATTATCACCCTCTGACATCAGTTCAATATTCCCTTAGCTATCAGGACCAGTCTTCAGAACTGAACCTCTGAGGTCACCATAAAAAATAGATAAAAATCTGTGAATAGAGATTACTTTTTCTCCATGTGTGAATTGGACTCTGGAAAAAGAAAAGAGATTACTTTTTCCATTTATTTTAAGAAATGACTGAAGAAAGGAAAAATAACTGCTGAATATACTCCTAGCAGCTGTGATAGGGACTATATGAGTAAAATGTAATGATTTTTTTAGCAAAGAAAACAGCTGCAATTTTGATGCTTCTTCCTTAGATATCAGTCTAATCATATCAGTGCTGTACATACCCTTACATGAAAATGATGGTATAACCTTGTCTAGACCTGGTAATCTTTAGTTGCTTATTCTATTGGAAAAAGCCACAGCTTGTATCTTTTTTTTTGTATGCTTCACTCTGCACTTTGGGCTTCTAATAAAGTATTGATTATATAGAAAAGTCATTTTAATTATGGAAATTCCCACATTTGTTTCAGGTCGATCTTCTCTCTTTCCCTTTGAAGATGCCTTCCTGGACGACAGCCACAGTGATCAGGCCTTGTCATCTGGTTTAAGTTCTCCCACTCGCTGTCAAAATGGGGAACGAGTGGAACGCTACTCTAGAAAGGTGTTTGTTGGAGGCCTTCCTCCTGATATCGATGAAGGTAGTATGCATCCATTAATGACTTTATAAAGGCTGGGTTTGTTCTTTGTGTGGTATGACCCTGCCACATCTCTCCAAGTCAGCTTTAGGACATTTATATCTTAGTATGTACGAGGCGAGGATATCTGATAGATGAGCAAATAATAGATTACACACTTCAGGTCTGTTGTTCGTATGTGGCAGCATAGCAGTCTCCCAACAGCTTCCTATTTCCTAGTTAATGATTTGGGGGTAAATTTTAAAATAATGAGAGCTAAAACTTAAACTCTTATTGTATGTTTATTATTATGCTAAGCACTTCATATTGTATTATTTAGTCCTCATAGCTATTTTATAAGGTATAGCCTACCATCTCTATTTTATAGAGAAGGAAACTGAGGATCAGAGAGAAATAATTTGTCCAGGGTTATATAGCCATTGGTGCAGTTAGAACTTAAAGTAGATCTGATTCTAGAGCTGTTGCTCATGTCTGTTATACCGTATCATCTTACATTTTAATATAAATATCTATTAATGAAAAATATCTCCCTCTTACCTTTAAACGAATGAAGATGAATTAGAATTTTTCTTAATATATTTGCAATACTACCAGTCTAAAAATGAGTTTTCACTTATGCCTAAAGCCAGTGAAAATATTCATTTTGGGCTGGGCATCATGGCTCACTCCCATAATCCCAGCACTTTGAGAGGCTGAAGTGGGAGGATCATTTGGGACCAAAGTTTGAGACTGGCCTAAGCAGCAACATTGCAAGACCATATCTCTACAAAGTAAATTTTAAAAATTAGCTAAATGTGGTGGTGCACACCTATAGTCCTAGCACTCAGGAGGCCGGAGCCAGAAGGATCACTTGAACCTAACAGTTTAAGGCTGCAGTAAGCTATGATCTTCCCACTGTAATCCAGTGTGGTGACAGAGCAAGACCCTGACTAAAAAAAAAAAGAAATAATTCATTTTAGCACTTAGTAGGTTATTAATAGTTCGTTGAATGGATGAATGAAATGAAATTGTGACAAAGGTAACTTAAGGAGAAAAAGAACTCTAGTTTCAGTATGCTTGGGTGTGCTATGAAAATACTCTATTAAAAACAGACCTATGGGCATGGGCAATATATGTAACCTTAACACTTGTACCCACATAATACGCTAAAATAATTAATTAAAATAAATAAATAAATAAATAAACAGACCTAGGCCGGGCACGGTGGCTCACGCCTGTAATCCTAGCACTCTGGGAGGCTGAGGTGGGCAGATTGCTCGAGGTCAGGAGTTCAAAACCAGCCTGAGCAAGAGCAAGACCCCGTCTCTACTATAAATAGAAATAAATTAATAGCCAACTAATATATATAGAAAAAAATTAGCTGGGCATGGTGGCGCATGCCTGTAGTCTCAGCTACTCGGGAGGCTGAGGCAGCAGGATTGCTTGAGCCTAGGAGTTTGAGGTTGCTGTGAACTAGGCTGACACCATGGCACTCTAGCCCGGGCAACAGAGTGAGACTCTGTCTCAAAAAATAAAACAAAAAACAAAAAAAGATCTATTTTGCCAGTGTCATTCTCACTATGACATTTCTGCAATTTACGGTGATTTTCCTTTTTTTCATGGTGAGAGAAGGAAAGTTTCTAAAAATAGTTTTATTTTAGACTTACTACCTTAAAGTTGTACATAGCTAGAGATTCATTTTCCTCCAGGCTGTTTTCATATTTATTTTATGTTTTTATATTTGTGTTATCAAGAGATGAGTTTTTTTTTTTTTAAGATAAATCATGTATTTTTAGATTCAGGGGAGCCTCGATAAGATAAATTTTTGATCATGGCTGGGAGAGTGGCAATGTAAACCTAGGAACCAGGTTATAACTTTCTATTTTGAGTCAAAAGGCAGAAAGAGAAGATAACTCTACTAAGCTATAATTTTTGATTCATTTTCTACATAAAGTATATAGTATGTAAGTATGAGAGAAAGAGACCATTAGCTCTTTTTTTAAAAAATATTTTTCTCTTTTTAATGTTGTAATTGTAAACATTAGCTCTTAACATTACATTTCCTTATCACTTTTTATTGCCCCTATTCCTTAATAAAAGAATCATATCTATTTCTAAAATAATCTTAGACAGTCCATGTAAGTGACCATATTTTAAATATTTTCTGTACCTTGCTTTTTTTCTAAAATCAGAGAACATTTCAATTTTTAAAATCTTCGTTTTCTTTGACATAGATAGAGGTCACCTTAGCTAAAATCAGATTTTTTCTTCCAAATTCTTTATGTCAGGTTTATTGGCAGTAAAAAGAAATGAATTATAGTTAGAAACACACTTTGTATGGTTAAAAGTGAATAACCAAATATACACCCAAGCAATGGTATTTTACTTAGTAGGTTTGACTTCTGTAAAAATGCTTTAGAAAATATTCCTCTGTTTTTTAATAAAAAGACATGTTTTGTGCTATTCTGATTGCAATATTTTTTCTTTTGCTAAGATTCCTTCTTTATTTTGTAGATGAGATCACTGCCAGCTTTCGCAGGTTTGGACCTCTCGTGGTAGACTGGCCTCACAAAGCTGAAAGCAAGTCGTATTTCCCTCCTAAAGGTAATGCTCTTTAAATGTCTCCACTGTCTGCCTATTAGAGAGGTAGCATAACAAACAGTTCAATAAAAGGCAGCCTCTTAGCTCGTGAAATAGCTGTTGACTTCCTTCCTCCCTCCCTGCAAATTAGGAAAATTTCAACATTGATCATCCTTTTATGTATTATGTTTCTATTTGGACACTCTTCCACCAGGAGCACAATGATTGTTTCACGGCACCTATTTTTTGACAGCGAGACAGTGATATTCTGACAGTTGTGGATGAGCCTTCTGCTAACTTTTCATTATTTTGAGAAAAAAGATCTAGAGCTTTGAAGAATGTCAGCAATGGTAAAGGAAAAGATTATTTAGGGTCAAATTTTATTTATATTCCATAGCCCTGTGGTTTTATAGATTTTATAAACCCCAGACTTGGAAAACCTAGTGGCTGAAGAATGATGTTGGATGAAATTACCTTTATACACTTCTGTATCTTCAGTGACTTACCCTGTTTGAGAGTGAAGGGCAAACTAACAAAAACTCTCCACATGACCTTGCTTCCCTTATTTTGGGGAGGCTCTGTTGGTGTAATTTAGAAGGACATGAAAACACAGGCAGTCCTGGGTTACGGATGACCAGACTTATGGCATTCTGTACTTATGAACAGGCTCCCAAGGTTCCCCATGAGGATACTTTATAATAATAATTAAATTAATAATTCAGGAACTAGTTTCTTCCATGTATGTAAACAAACCCACATGATGTAAGTGGTTCATTGGCATAGCATCTTTACACTAGTGGCTGCTCTCATTGTTTATACAGTCACTTACAGCATCATTTTTGTCTTGACTTTTTTATTCGATATTATGAGTATGTGTTCATCCTTATGACCATGCCTCCAAAAGCAAAAGTCCACGGCAAGTCCAGGTGAGCCTGCAGCAAAGAGGAAGATGATTAAAATAGAAATGAAAGTAGAAATAATTAAGCATTCAGAGAAAGCCAGAAGCCATCATTGATTGAGAAATCATTAGGCTTCAGTTGCTTGACTGCTGGAGCAATTATAAAGTATAAAGTGAGAATAATGGAACATGTGAAAGGTAGTGCTCCAAAGAAAGCATCAGTTATTACTAAGCAACATAGTGGATTAATTATTGAAATGGAAATGTTATTGATTTGGTTAGAAGATCAAAATAAGCATAACATTCTTATTAGCCTAGCCTAGTGTTGATGCAACATTGAGTGTTAACTTTTAATATTCTTTTTTGAAATTTCTCCTGCCTCCTTTCTAAACTTTTTGTATGGGTTTGTTCTGTTTGTTTGAATTTAAAAAAATGATAATTTCTTATAATTTCTGTAACTTATTGCAGTATAAGGGTATTATTACACTGTATTATTATTATGGTTAGTATATATGTGCTGTTCATCAGGGATCCAAGATACAAACAAATCCAACATAAAGACATTCTCAGGAACGTATCTTGTCTATAACCTGGGGACCACCTATATATTGCTTTGTCCATGGTTTGTCATTTCTGCAGAATCTAGGGAACTTTTCTGGTGATAGTCACTCTGGATGTGTTCCTAGATTTATATGAAAGAGTGTTTGGGATTAAAGAGAAAGTATCCTTCTGTGTTATGTTCTTTTTTTTCCTGAATTTTAGGGGGTACATATGTTTTCGTTACATAATTTGCTTTTGTACATTTTGAGTCAAAGTTACAAGTATGCCTTTCAGTTAGTTAGAGTGCATTGTGGTACTTGTTAGGTGCAAATTTACCCATCGCCTCCTCCCCCTCCCGCCTACTTCATTTCCCTTGAATTTTACTTCCATATGTGCACAGAAGTGCTGATCGATTAGTTCCAATTTCTGTGTTATGTTCTGTAGATATGTTTCAAGGATACCTTGCATCTCTGAAAAATGACTTTTTGATATGTATTATTGTGTAACATTACTCACACTAGAAGGAGGAGTCAAAAATACTTGCCCTTCCTGTGCCTTGCACAGGAATCAAATTATAGCTTACTGGCAAAGGCAAGTGGTTTCCTTTTAAATCTGGTTTATTAGGTTTCTTTGTCAGTTGTACTTCTCTCCACTCTGTTTATAACCCATGAAAATAAGTTACTCACTATAGAGAGCTGTTGTTTCTTTTTAACATCTTGTGTTACTTCTCTCCAGGAAATTTTTATGTTAAAATTTAGTTTATATTAATCAGAAAAGATAATCATCATGTTGATTGTTTCAGTGAAAGAATGTATTCAGCACCCTGTGGTGCACGAACTACCTGTATAAAAGATGTTTCTAATGATGCTAGTCATTTGATGCATCAGGGTAGTTTTCTTCAGTGACTGAATGTTTTTACCATATTGTGGTGCATGTAACATACTCTGTAAAAATGACATATATAAAAAATGTTTCTAAGCGTGATAAAAAATCATGCTGAGAAGTTTATGAGGCCAGGCGAGGTGGCTCATGCCTGTAGTCCTAGCACTCTGGGAGGCCAAAGCGGGAGGATCGCTTGAGCTAAGGAGCTCGAGACCAGCCTGAGCAAGAGCAAGACCTCATCTCTACTAAAAATAGAAAAAATTAGCTGGACATAGTGGCACTTGCCTGTAGTCCCAGCTACTCAGGAGGCTGAGGCAGGAGGATGGTTTGAGCCCAGTTTGAGGTTGCTGTGAGCTAGGCTGACGCCACAGCACTTTAGTCTGGGCAATAGAGCAAGATTCTGTCTCAAAAAAAAAAAAAAGGTTATAAAAATGATACTGGTGGCCGGGCGCGGTGGCTCACGCCTGTAATCCTAGCTCTCTGGGAGGCCGAGGTGGGCGTATCGTTTGAGCTTAGGAGTTTGAGACCAGCCTGAGCAAGAGCGAGACCCTGTCTCTACTATAAATAGAAAGAAATTAATTGGCCAACTAATATATATAGAAAAAATTAGCCGGGCATGGTGGCACATGGGAGGCTGAGGCAGCAGGATTGCTTGAGCCCAGGAGTTTGAGGTTGCTGTGAGCTAGGCTGACGCCACGGCACTCACTCTAGCCTGGGCAATAAAGTGAGACTCTGTCTCAAAAAAAAAAAAAATGATACTGGGATAAAAGCTATCAGGTGATCATTGTAAAAATTAAAGAGATAAACATATATATTATCATTTAAAAAAAATTATCCCAAATCTACCTCTACTAGAGATAATCATTTTGCAAAATATCCTTCTATCTCTTTATGAATATATATTTATATGAAGTTTTAAATTTTCCATAAATGGCATCACATTATACTTGCTATTTTATAACCTACGTTTTCCTCCCAGAAATGTTAACATCTTTCTATAACAAACCTACATTGTCCTTAATAACCTTAGTTTTCTTTAATCAAGCCTGTTGATGGCATTTAAGTTGCTTCTAGTTGTTTTCTCTCATAAATCATACTTCAGTGAGTATTCTTGTGCCTTCATCTTTTTGCCTTTTTGTAATTACCTTTTAGGGTAAATTTCTGTAAGTGAGATTACATGTTAATACAAATTGCTAAGCCGCCACCGCCCCTAAGAAAGTTCATACACGTTTATGTTCCCATTAATAGTATCTACTTTACAAAACTAAATTTTGTTAAGAGTCTAAGGAAAGGCTCTTTTTCAATCTGTACCAATCTAATGGTTAAAATAAAACCTTTTTTTTTTTGCATTTTTCTCTTTATTCTCCATTTGATTTTCTTATCTTGCTGACCATATACTTTGTCCATTTTTATTTTGGGGTAAGTATTAATTTGCCAATCTTTTTCTTTATGATTTCTGGATTTTTGTGACATGCTTTGAAAGGTTTTTCCCACTGCAAGACAATAAGAAAATACTAATATTTTTTTTCTAATGTGTTTTTATTACTTTACTTTTTACATTGACATCTTGATTAGTCTGGAATTTATATTGGAGTAAAGATACAAGAAATGATTTGGTTTAATTTTTTCTAGGTAGCTTGCTAGTCATCACAATACCATTTATAGGCTAGTTCACTTTTTCCTCATTGATTTGAATTG
The DNA here is from genome assembly GCA_008750895.1 of Mirza zaza. NCBI lineage: Eukaryota > Metazoa > Chordata > Mammalia > Primates > Cheirogaleidae > Mirza > Mirza zaza. The sequence goes on from VSMD01065894.1 coordinate 98,395, forward strand.
TCAAAATTAAGTATTGGTTGGAAGGTTATCTCTTCTGTTTCTCTGGACTTGCTTGGTGTAGTATGATAGACAGTAGCCATGGGTAGCTAATGTGACTAGTTCAAATTGAGACATGGTATAAAGTATACGCTGGATTTCAAAGACTTAGTTTTTTTAAAAATGTAGATCCCATTAGTAATTTTGTTAACATGTTAAAATAACTTTTTGGATATATTCAATTAAATAAAATATTAAAATTAGCATCAGGGTTTTTTTACATTTTTAAATATAGATACTGGAAAATATTTAATTACATGTGTGATTCATATTATTTTTCTATTAGACATAATTTCTCTAGAACAGGGGCCAGCAAACTACCTGTTTTTGTATGGCTTGTGAACTAAGGATTTTTTTTTTTTTACGTTTTTAAGGAATTATATGTGGCCCACAAATCCTTTTACTGAAAGTTCATTGACTCCTCCTCTAAAATAGCCCACAGAACTGCTCATTTAGTTTTTGGACATCCAGTGACAAGGGAGACAGTTTATTTCAGAGGAAGTCTGTATATTTGCAGACCTAGTTAGTTATTAAATTTTTTCTTCTGTTGTATCAAATACTTCCCTGTAGCCTTTACTTATTGGTCAGTGGCACCCTATAAGTAAAACAGAATAAGTCATCATCGTGACATCCATTTCTTTGTACTTAAAGAACTATCAGTTCCTCTTTACAAGCTAGATATTTTCATTCTCTCACTTGTATGTTATGTATTAGTGTTTCTGGATCACCATTCTTGTCTGCCTTCTCTGTGTATATATATCACATTTGACAATATCCTACTTAAATTGGTTACTGAGAATTGAAGAGAGAATGTCCAGGTTAGTCTGAGCAGTACAACCTCCATGTCTTTTGGTACCACTCATATCTAACAGTATAATACAGAACTATAGTACATTAGTGCTGGTGCCCTCATTTTATAGCTGAAGTTAAGCGTTGAGATGGACCAATGAGAGCTAGGCCAAGAAGAAAATCTAATCTCCTGATTCTGGTCCTCAGGCTTGCATCCTCAGAGAGCAGATTGCCTTTCTGGTGATTGAGGTCAGGGAGGAGAAATAATTATTAGACTATTGGTTCTTGTTGTGCTTTGCTCTCAGCTAAAGTCTGAAGGTTGTCCTATTTTGGGAGAACCTAAAGAAATTTGGTATTATTCCAAGACTAAAGTAATTTTGAGAATCATGCTCATTGCTTAGGATGTTGGGAATATCTAAGTTGTTCACCTCAAACTGTTCAGGGCCTTCTTAATAATACCCCCTCTTGCTGAAATTTTATTTTCCTTAGGACACCTCACATTGGCCGTTAGGTACAGTTTGACTGTGAGTTTCAGGCTTATGTGTAAGTAGAAAGGAAAACATGCACCTTCCACTGTTAAGCCCTTCAGCCTTTCTGTCAGAAAGTGTATCCCTAATGAGATAGGCAGAACCATCCATTAATTAATCCAGCAGGTTTACCTGTGCAGATTTGAAGTGGGGTTTTTAAAACCATACCATTTTCAGTGGGTTGTGGAGATCTTAAAATCCATGAAGAGAAATAGTGTTCAGGCACATCAACTGTCCCCTTAAATGTTTTTGGGCCAGCAGAGGGAGTGACTGGTGACTGTGAACTGGGGCTCTCTCCAGCACAAGGGCCACTGATATATTTAATCAACCATTTGAGGATATGCAGAACTCCCTGGATCAGGTTGTCTGTGAACCGCAAGCAGGGAAATGCTCGGTGCTCTCCAGAGCACTACTGAAAACATGGATGGTGAAGGAAGGCATGGGAGCCATAATATTTATCTTCATGAGTTGGTCCCAGACCTCACAAACTTATAGTCCTATGGGGGAGATAAGAAATTAATAAGGTAGTCACAAAAGTAAACATGATTACAAACTGTGATAAATTCCCCAAAGGAAAAATAAAGAGTGCAGTAGAGATTCTAAAAAGGGGGCATAGACTGGGGACATAGATTAGTGTGGCCCTCTTGTCAAATACCTGATACCAGTAATTTCCATTGTTATTCTAATTCTAAGGCTTAATATTTATAATGAAATAGTATATCCAAAACAAAGCAATCTAGTTTTCATTGAACAAGTGTTATTTTATAAGCAATAAGAATAACTCTGCCTACCCAGGAGAACCAACTGTCGTCATTTGTCTGTTCCCTTCCAGTGTTTCATATATATCTTTTTTTTAATGGGGTTGTAATGATTAACAGAATATAATTTTGTATTCACTTTCCCTGCACCTCTTCCTTCAAGTTTCTACATAATTTTCATATTTTCAAAGAGGCTACTGAACCTATTGTTGTACCATAATTTACTTGCTTGTTTGGGCTATTAGAAATAGTGCTTGTTAATATATTTTTGTATATGCCCTTTTCTTTCAGATTATTTTCTTTAGGATAAATTTGGAGAAGCTTACTTAACCAGAGTTAAAAGAAATGAGAATCTTAATGACTCCAGATTTGATATCGCATGGCTTCCCAAAGCAATTTTCTTGTGAAATTTATGCTAATTTTGACATCTGCATCAAATTTTTTGCTTAATTCCAAATCAGACAAATGGTACATTGCAGCTATGAACTTACCTTTTTGCTTCTGTGATTGGCATGTAATGAACCTTTGCAGAAGTGAGGGAGGGGACCGCATTGTTATGAATCTTGTATATGAAGTGTTTAAATCTTTTTCTCTCAGGTCTCATCTGTTGAATCTTGGGTGTTTTCTAACATCATCCCTTATCATTCTCTCCCTTACTCACTCTGGCCAAACACTACTTTGCTATTCTTTGAACAACTAAGGAAGGCATCTCAAGGGCCTTAGTGTACTTTATTTTATCTGAATGCAGCCCTTCCTTATTTCCCTTATACCTCTGCTCAAATTTCACCTTAACAGAAAAATCTTTCCTTACTTCCTTATCTAAAATAGCAGCCCCTCTACTCTCTTTTTCTCTATTCTTCTTATTCTCATTATATTTCCTTATAAGTCTCATTTTATTTTTCTTTAAAATGCTTATCACAGGGCTGGGCCTGGTGGCTCACGCCTGTAATCCTAGCACTCTGGGAGGCCATGGCGTGCAGATTACTCGAGGTCAGGAGTTCGAAACCAGCCTAAGCAAGAGTGAGACCCCATCTCTACTATAACTAGAAATAAATTAATTGGCCAACTAATATATATAGAAAAAATTAGCTGGGCATGGTGGTGCATGCCTGTAGTCCCAGCCACTTCGGAGGCTGAGGCAGGAGGATCGCTTGAGCCCAGGAGTTTGAGGTTGCTGTGAGCTAGGCTGACGCCATGGCCCTCACTCTAGCCTGGGCAACAAAGCAAGACAATGTCTTCAAAAAAAAAAAAAAAAAAATGCTTATCACAACCTGAAAAAATTAAATGTGTTTTTCTGTCTGTTTTTCAGACTGGAATATAAGTTTTATGAGAGCTAGGTGTTTTTTATGTTTCATTCACTACTCTATACCAAATACCTTACATACCTGGCTCAGTGGCCTTCAGGTATTTATTTGTTAAATGAATGAATTGTATCTTTGCTGAATTCATTGCTTGCTCAGAGTAGAAATCACCACATTTTAGGGCTGGAAAGTTCTTTAAAGATCATCTCATTCATTCTAGTGTAATCTGTATTTTGAACCGAGACTCAAAGAGGTGAACTATGTGCTTTTCATAAGGGCACACAGCTTTTATTAGACAGACTTGAACCTGGCAGACCAATAGTTTATACTGTTTTACCTGGTGAATAATAAAGTCTTTTTTACTTATCTTGTTTTGTTTTATTTTATTTTATTTTATTTTATTTTATTTTATTTTATTTTGAGACAGAGTCTCACTTTGTTGCCTGGGCTAGAGTGCCGTGGCGTCAGCCTTACTCACAGCATCCCCAAACTCCTGGGCTCAAGCAATCTTTCTTCCTCAGCCTCCCAAGTGGCTGGGACTACAGACATGCGCCACCATGCCCGGCTAATTTTTTCTATATATTTTTAGTTGGCCAATTAATTTCTTTCTATTTTTAGTAGAGACAGTGTCTCGCTCTTGCTCAGGCTGGTTTTGAACTCCTGACCTTGAGCAATCCTACCGCCTCAGCCTCCCAGAGTGCTAGGATTACAGGCGTGAGCCACCATGCCCAGCCTTATTTGTTTAATTAGTGTGTATCATTTGTGGAAAAGGAAGACAGATTTGATATATGTAATCTGATAAATTATGGTGTTATTTATAAGGCTGGATTTTATATAAAAATTAGCAACTTAAGCTATATGACCCAGGGTACATTTTTACAGCTATTTGAAAATGAAAATGGCCCTTGACTTTTTCCTGAGTCCTTGTATTCTGTTTGTCACATTCACATAGCTGGAGTATTTTTAAAGAGGTGATTTAGGCCTAGGCTGTAGGTCTGAGCTGCCCTATAGCTATGACTTAACCATGGAATTCTGCCCCTTGGCTGATGCCATACCATTTTGACATGGGCAAACTGCTTCATAGTTGAGTTATTTGACTGCAAGGATCAGAGGTTCTCTTGTACTACCTCAATCAGAGGTGTGGTTATGAGTGACAAAGGGAGCTCAAGAATTGGAGCTGTGATAAAACCAGGTGTCACTGGAGTTATACTAGGTGTGTGGCAGGCTGCAGGGATTTGAACAGTGGGAGTTACTAATTCTTCATTGTAATGTTCCTCAATTATTGTGACTCAGCTCAAATTGTTTTCATATTTCTAGTTGAATTCCAGAGAGAGGGAATCTGATTGGCCTAGTTCATCTTTTAATACCTAGCTGTGACATAGGTCATCCTAATGATAGGTCCCTAGAATCCTTGACTACTTAATAGAAGAACAGCTTAGTTCTCCTTCCTTGAACATAAGATTGTGAATGTGGCAGCTAGGAAGATAAGTGGGACATGACAAGCTTGATAGTAACTAGCATAACCTCCCTCATTGCCTCTTGGGAGAATGTCCCATGTCCAAAGTTGCTGTTATTTGAGGTACCAAAAGATTTCTACTTACACTGAGCCTTCTACCCTTGAGCTCCATTAAGCAGCTGCTCCTGCTACTGTAATAGTCTCACCTCTTTTGGTGGGGCAGATAATGTGGGCTCAGGGAAAGAGCTGGCATCTTCTGGGCTTTGAGCATAGCTGTGCTACCACTGTTGTCAGAGGCCTCTTGGGCAAAGTCAAGACAGCATCTGGCTGTAGATGTTTGACAAAAGATTGGCCATGTGGCTGTGATTCTGTTTTCAGAAGTCAGTGATACTGACAGTGGAATGGAGGTGGCTATTATTCTCAGCTTACTTGGGCAGCTAGTGTTAGCTTTGGCAGTCCAGGGGCATAGGGTCCAGGTGAATAGAAATAGTAATAGGCATGCAGCCTAATGCAAGCACGACCCAAGCCTTGTGCGCTGATGATTCCCACCCACTTTCAGAAAAGTGTGTACTCCTGAGTGCCTTTTTCTGCTGATGATCATGTATTTCCTCTGTACTGGCCAGGCTGGCTTGCCTGCTGTTCCTTTTGACCAAGGTCATGCTGTTGTGGAAGTTTATACAATACCAACACGGTTTGTGAACCTGGCATAAGCCAAGCCACATGTGATTCAGATTGACTTTTAGCCAGCCAGCTAAGGAACAAGGAAGAGGATTCTACTTTAAATGGGCAAAAACAGATCATTGTGTAGCTGCAGTGGGCTGGAGTGTAGCATCTATTTCTTTTTCCTTCAGCTTGTCTAAATCTGGCTTTGAAAAGGAAAATTTTCAAACTTCACATTTTTCCCTTGTAGCATAACATGAATAGAAATAAATCAGTGTTGTTTTAGGCCCAGACTCCCAAGTTTTTCTGCCTTCTGAGTTATATAAACTGATGAGTTGGGAAGCTAAGGGATTTTAGCCTGTGTTTAACCTTTTGCAGCTTGTAATCTTTTTAGTAGTATCTGCCTTTTTTTTTTTTAACACAGGTCCTGGTTTATGAATACAGGATATGAATCCTGTATTTTAATATTTTACTTGAGTGTAGTTTTCATTCCCAGGAAGGATTTTCTTATAAAAACATGGAAACATAGTAGCAAGGATAGGTTTCTTGTTTTGTTTTGTTCTGTTTTAACAGATGGAGCTGCATCTACTTTTGTTTTTAAAAGCTTAGTATGGCCGGGTGCAGTGGTTCATGCCTGTAATCCCAGCACTTTGGGAGGCCAAGGTGAGAGGATTGCTTGAGACCAGGAGTTCAAGACTAACCTGAGCAATATAGCAAGACCCCATCTCTTAAAAAAAAGAAAAAAGAAAAATTAGCCGACCATGGTGGTGCCTACCTGTAGTCCTGGCTACTTGGGGGGCTAAAGCAGGAGGATCACTTGAGCCCCCAGGAGTTTGAGGTTGCAATAAGCTATCATGACACCACTGTACTCTAGCCCAGGCCTAGTGAAACCTTGTCTCATAAATAAATAAAGCTTAGCACACTCAGTTTACACTTTTAGAAGCACCTGTCTCTTTAGCATTGTATTAAAAATAAACTGTAAAGTAAGTCTTTCCTTTCAAGGCATTTATATTAATAGTTGGAGGGCCTGTACAGAAAGGAGAAAGAGAAGTTGTTGGGAATATACAGGCCACAGGACGAAGCTTGAGCAGCCACATAAATAACAGAAACATCTTGTTCAGGGTCACACTAGTACATATTGTGCTGTGCCCAGGCAGAGGGAAGGGGAAAATGCTTGTTTAGTTCAGAGAAGCTGTAACTACTCCTGATAAGGATTTTCTTTGGAAAAAAATAGATTTCAGGAACTGAAATGGAAGGTGCAGATTTGGCAGGTTGAAGCAGAGAGGAGAGGGTATAGCTTGGCTTGGGCCTTGCTGGCAGAAATTGGATAGGGCTAAAGCTAGAAGCAGGTAAGACCAAGAATGGATATGTTAATTGAAAGAGGAATGGGAAGCCAGCTAGAAGGATCTGGTGAAAATTTTCGAAAACTGAGAACAAAAACCTCGGTTGTCTTTCAAAATAGAATTGATCACCTTAGAGAAGGAGAAACAGTGGCAGAGAGAAAACACATTGGCAACAGCATTAAGAACTGATCACAGGAGCGTTAAAAGTCCAGAAAGGACAATAAATTAGACTGTCAAAGCTCAGGCAGTATATGAGCAGGGCCCAACTAAAGCTTCATTTATCTGTAGGAAAGCATCTGCAGGGTTAAAACATAGAGTTTACCAGCTCTTTGATGGAGAGCTACAAGCAGTAGGGCAAGAGCTAGGTTTGTAGACACAGATCTGGGAGCCAGCAGTTACTAGATATATGATATTGAGCAAGTAATTTAATCTTTAAGCCTCAGTTTACTTATCAGAATTAATACTACTTATTGGGTTGTTAAGAAATAGTGCACATCACACAGAAGTGGAAACCTAATGTCAAAAAAAAAAAAATAGTGCACATAAGCATCAACACAATACTTAGGCTTATTAGGTGTTAAATAATGTTCATGCCCTTCCCCCTGATGCCAATGTAATGCTTGGTAATAATAAAATTGCCTAACTAGTTTGACCAGTTCCCTCCCACACCCCCAGTCTGGTCTCAGTTTCCTTGGTCAGGTGCTTGTTAGAACTGACTGTGACTAGAACTGACAGGTTGGCAGACTTCACAGGACCTCTTTATGTAGGGAATGTGTGATTATGTAAACGGAGCAGATTTTAAGCCCAAATGCCCTAGGTCATTGCCCTGGACTGCAGGACTTTACTAAGAACACAGGAAGTAAACTGCCCACTTTCAACTCTGAGGTGGTTCTAGTTGGCCAACTTGTTTTCTTGTCTATTCCCAGTTATCCCCACCTCTACCTCCCAAGCAACAAACCCACAAAGAAACAGTTACTCATATAATAGAAAATACAAAACAGGCTAGAACCAAAATGTTTAAGTCACTGCCCCATGTAGTAAATGTAGTCAAAGAAATAAGTTTGATTCTGAATCCAAGGAGAACGTTTAGGAATCCATGAACTTGGACGTATCTATCTGCAGAGCTACTTCTACATTTTAACTTAGGCAAGTTGCTTTCCTTGGAATGTCCTCTCCATGTTTTCACCAATGTCATACCATTAAGGTGTGGCCCCTGTGCCATCACCTACAGAAAGTCTTTCCTGATTTCTTTATTTATGTCTTCTTTGCTGAAAAAGATCTTTCTTCTTTCTATGAAATCCAACTTTTTAAAATACATTCTGGCACATGCCTATAATCCCAGCACTTTGGGAGACCAACATGGGAGAATCACTTGAGCCCAGGAGTTCAAGACTAGCTTGGGCAATGTAGCGAGACCCCATCTCTGCAGAAAATAAAAAATAATATAAAATAAAAAATTAGCCAGGGTTGGTGGCTTTCATTTGTAGTTCTAGCTATTTGAGAGGCTAAGGCAGGAGGATTGCTTGAACCCAGGAGTTCAAGGCTGCAGTGAGCAATGATAGCACCACTGTACTCCAGCCTGGGCGACAGAGCAAGACCCCGTCTCTTAAAAAAAAAAAAAAAGAAAGAAAGAAAGAAAAAAAAAATTTTTTTTAAATACTTAGGATCCTTAATGCATTGTTCCTTGATTAGAGCTCTCTATGTACTTATTCTTTATGACCTTTTTGTGCTAGCATATCAATTCCTTGAGAACAAGGATTTGCTTAGTCAGTATTCCCCTGCAGTGCCTCCGGCATGTAATAAGTGATAAGTAAATATTGGAGATCAGGTGTTCTTATCCAAAAGGAAAATGAATAAGTTCAGAGACCTACAGTGCTGTTCATGTAGCAGGCAGGGGATTCATGAGCTACATCATCTCTTCCCACCCACTACTCCCAATCTTATACTTTAATAAACTCTACTCATTATTCTCCAAGTGAGCTGACCCTTTGGCCTTTCCATGCCTTGTCCTGTGCACTTTCCTGAACTTGGAATGCCCTTACTTTCTGGAAAAGTAATCACCCTCCAGCTCAGATATGGCCTTTGCTCTATGGCTTTCCCTGATGTTTGAATAAATCTGCACAATCTGTTTTTCACCAGTGTTCTGTAGGACATATAGCACTTTTCATGTTGTTTATTAGTTATTTATTTACAGGCTGACTTTTACCAGGGCAGGGTTCTTCCTTGGCTTTTTCATCTTTGTAGCTTCTGTGCCTGGCATCATGCCTTGCACAACCTAAATATTTTTGGTACTATTGAGCTGAATCCAAAACCAAGTCTACTGAGGCAAACCAGGTAAGTCCTCTGACCTGAAAGCCAAGGTCAGAGAAAATGTTTTAGAACAGAATGCCTCTGCCAAAAAAAAAAGGGGGGGGCTGAAGTCAGGCAGCTCTGGCTGGAAAAATGTCCTTTAGATCTCTCTAGGAAGGTCACTGGTAACTAGGGAGCTTGGATTTTGTGAGAGGAGAGAGCTCTCTGTCCAGGCTGTGGATCCTTCCTTCTGGGGTTGGTCTCATTTAATTAGAGGCCAGCCATTCCTTGGTCTGCCACTATTTTATGAATGCTGCTGTGATTCAGGGCACAGCTCCAGTAGCTGGAATTGCTTTCCCATTTGTAGTTGGTACTTGAAACATAAAAATCACTAATAGCATTAGTTGATTTTAAGAACTGTTGGGTCTTTTTAAAAAACCACATACTTCTTTATACAATGGGAGAGTATATTATACTCCTCTCTAGAAAACCTTGTAGTTTTACATTTTTTCCACAAATCTTTATTTTGAAAAATTTCAAACCTACAAAAAAGTTGTTAGTACAGTGAACACCTAAAAAGCCTTCTAGATTCACCAATTTTTAGCATTTTGCCACATTTGCTTTTTCTCTCTCTGTATAAATATATTTTTTTCAATGACCTATTTAAGAGTAAGTTATAGGCATCAAGACCCTCACTCCTAAATACATCAGCATATGTCTCCTGAGAACAAATATCCAGAGCAGTTTGGGGTTTTGTTTATTTTGAGTCAAGGCTGTCCCTCGGGATAGAGTGTAGTCGCTTTGTCATACCTCACTGCAACCTTAAGCACCTGAGCTCAAGCGATCCTCCTGCCTCAGCCTTCCCAGTAGCTGGGATTACAGGCGTGCACCACCATGCCCAGGTAATTTGTGTGTGGGGAGGGTCGGGGGTGGGTGGCAGGAGTAGAAGTATAGAGGCAGGGCCTTGCTGTGTTATTCAGGCTGGTCTCAAACTCCTGGCCTCAAGCGATCCTCCTGCCTCAGCCTGCCAAAGTAGGTGGATTACAGGCATGAGCCACCGTACCAGGGCCAGTTTGGTTTCTTTAAAACCCAACATCCAGTCAAAGTCTAGGATTGCATTCAGTTGTTGTATCTCTTTAATCTCCTTTACCTTAGACAGTTCCCTAGGCTTTTTGTCCTTTACATCGTTTTACAACTCTGTGCCAATTTTATAGAGTATCCCTTAATATAGATTTTGTGGACTTTGGAGCAATTATATCTACATTGGTCTGAAATTATAGGACCACTCACTGCTACTAAAACACTGTCAAATGGTCATTATCACAAGGATATTTTAAAGGGAAGTCCTTATTTATTGGCAATATTGAAAATTTTATATTGCCATTTTTAGGTGAGACAGTATAAAATAATGGATGTGAGGGCTCTGGAAACTGACCTAGGTTTTAATCCCAGATTTAATCCCTGGGTTGTTTTTATTTTTGTTTTTGTTTATTTGTTTTAAGAGACAGAGTCATACTGTGTCAAGGGTGGAGTAAGTGTCACAACCATAGCTCACTGCAGCCTTCTGGGCTCAAGGAATCCTCCCATCTTTGCCTCCCAAGTAGCTGGTACTACAGGTGTGTGCCACAATGCTGGGTTGAAAATCCCTAGGTTTTAATCTGAGAATTCTCTTATTACCTCTTGGAGCTTCAACTTCCTTATCTATAAAATGACACTAATACAAATATATTTACTTCATAGTTACTGTGAGGATAAAATTAGCTAACATATGGAAAATGTTCATTTACAAAGTACCTAGAACATTGTGAGCATTTAGTACTTGGTAGTTGTGGTAGTAGAGTTGGTGGTGATTGTTATTTGTACTGGGAATCAAGTATAAAAAATTATAATGTCCTCTTTTCCACACACACAAACCAAAACCAAAACCCTCTTTTCCATAAAAAATTATAACATGAAAAATTGTGTATTTAAGAGATCGTGGCTAGGCACAGTGGCTCACACCTGTAATCCTAGAATTCTAGGAGGCCAAGGCGGTGGAGGCAGAGGGGATCTCTTGAGCTCAGGAGTTCAAGATCAGCCTCAGCAAGAATGAGACCCAGTCTCTACTAAAAATAGAAAAACTAGCTGTGCGTGGTGGCATGTACCTGTAGTCCCAGCTACCTGGGACTGAGGCAGGAGGATTGCTTGAGCCCAGGAGTTTGAGGTTGTGCTGACGCTACAGCACTCTAGCGTGGGTGACACAGTAGGACATGTTTTAAAAAAAAGAGAGATCAGGAAGCTTTGTTTTTGAACGGTAGCTAAGAACATTTTCAAGATTGTTATACTTAATGTGTTCTCAGGTGATTAAAAGAAAAAATCTTTTAATTAAATTTACCCTTCAGAAACCTGGCAAAATAAAATGGAATTATTCTAATTAAGCCTCTCCCCCACCTTCGTTTTCCCCCCAGAAAATTGCATTGATCAGTCTAGGCTTATCCAAATATCCCTCGTTTTTCTCTTTACCCTCCTTCCCCTAACTTGCTTGGCAGTAGTGAGAAAATGAGGAATTTCTTGCCATCCATTCTGCCTGTAACCCAGGGTCACGATGGTAACAGTGACCAGAGCCCTCTTCTCCTCCCGCAGACTATCTTGGAGTTGAGGGCCTCCCATGGCTCACTACATCACTGAAGCCCCCACACATTTCCTCACCATTTCTGAGACTGGTAGAGGCTTATAATCCTGTTATGTTACTGGGGTCAGAGGGCAAGGGAGAACGGAGGAAGCTGATAATTTTTTATTTATACACACACACATACACTTCTGAAACTAATGGAACAACCTGCCATCAAACATCAAAGTGACCATTAGAGAAGCTTTTTTTAAGACAGCATCTTACTCTGTCACCCAGGTTACAGTGCAGTGGCATCATCATTGCTCACTGCAACCTTAAACTCCTGGGCTCAAGCAATCTTCCTGCCTCAGCCTCCCAAGTAGCTAGGACTACAGGTGTACACTATCATGCCTGGCTAATTTTTCTATTTTTTTTGTAGAGATGAGGTCTGGCTCTTACCTTGGATGGTCTAGAAGTAGCCTCAAGCAATCCTCCCACCTTGGTCTCCCAGAGTGCTAGGATTACAGGCATGAGTCGCCATGCCCAGCTGTGACCTTATTCTTGAAGGGATCTTTTTCTACTTTATTACCTTGACCTTCAGTTTCTCAAAATCACAAAGGAAATGTGTCTGAAGGATTCTTCCTTGCTGATGTTTTAAAATCCTCTAATTTCTGTTGTCATCTGGGTTTGCTTGACCTTGAGGTATCAGAAGGTGTTTTAGTAGGTAAAGATAGCTTAAAGTTATTTTCATGGCTGATTTTGGGTGTTTCTGGTGAATTCTGTTTTGGTTGGAATGCCTAAGGTAGGAGGTAGAGTTGAAGGCAGTTGTTGGACTACAGCCCAGAGGAAGGTTCAATCACACCTCTTCTCTGTAGTGCTGTTGTCATTACAGAGAGTGGCAGCTTGCTGACCTCTGAGTAAAGATGATTGTTTTGACACAGGATTATTTGTTATAAAAGAACCATCCTGAAGAAATTGGAAAACTATTATGGGACATTCCATGGGAAGGGGGGGAAGTTGTTTGTAGACTTTTCTTTTGGTAATAACAGTTGTAGCAGGCTTTTGTGACTCAGTTGTGTTTACTTTGTCCACTGCCAATGTAGACATTTATGGCTGTGAGATAGACCTAAGTGAAAATCTGCATGCTTTTGTGGTAACCACTCAGTTGCTATGGGGAGACAATGGCTATTTCCTCTGATGTCCAAGGTCAACTCAAAACCAGATTTGATGTGAAGATTCCAGAGGGTGGGCAGTGATGTGGAAGAAAGGTGCAGTCACCCTGGAGGCCTTGCAGAGGCAAGGGGCTGGAGAAAGCTCCAGCTCACTGAGCATGCCCATTGCCAGGCCTTTTTGATATGCCTGTGCATAGTTCGGTATATACACAGAATGGAGTTCTCTCCAAGGGCAAGATGTCCAATATGCTTCTTATGACCTTTGTGGAAGATTTGTACCAGTATTTAATCTGGTAAGGCAAGAGGTTTGAGAGAATCTACTGAGGCCTCCTCTTTATGATATTTACATTTTTTAACCCACCCATCTTTAATATTCTCTTTGACAAATAGAATTAATGTTCTCCCGTTAAATGAAAACACTGAGTTTTTAATAGATTCCCTGGGACTTAGTGATAGTTTGAAATTGTTTGCAACAAAAGACAAGATATAAAGAAATGATGCATTATCTTTTCTACTGAATCCTGTTAGGTTTTATTTTTCCTGCCTGGCCACCAGCTGAATCTCTGACCCATCTAGCCTAGGGCTAATGCCCAGAAAAATAGCTCTGAGTCCTAACACCTAGACAGCCTCTCTTGAACCTACATGCCCATCCATTGAGCTTGGAGCCTTCTCCTTTGTGTTGGGTTCTGCCTGTTGCATTGGCCACTCTCTGATATGCTGGGGAGTGGCTGGTCTTTTTCCTGCTGTGTTTCCTTGGATGCTCTGTATAATGGATGAGGAGTTGGAGAAAAGGCTAAAAAAAGAATAGGCATTATCCATTGGCACTGACATTATGTGCTCCCCAGACACCAGAGAGCTTTGCTTTTTAGCCAGTTGATTATGAATTAAACATCTTTGATGTGTGAGAGAATCTTCTGTATATGGGAGTTCTTATCCTTCTCCACCATTTACATCTTTCTGGCATGCAGTATACCAAAGAACAGTATTGGCGATGGTTTCATTTGAGGTCAGTAGAGGACTGGGAGTCAAGGTGTGAGAGCTGAGAGATTTAGTGAAGCTAGCAGGGTGTAGAGAGGTTGAATAGTTGAATACTCAAGCTTAGATTAATTCATGATGGTCCTTTGATCAACTATCATTCATTAATGCCAATGTAGCAGCAAGTGTCAGAGTTGGCCCTTGAACATCTGTCATCCTCTTTAAAGTCATTGCTGATTCTCCCAAGTCAGGGTCCTTGTTCCTCAGGACTTCTGTGGCACTTCTTGTCCCCACTTATCTCCCTCAGCTTTGTAGTGAGTAGTTAATTGTCTAAATATTTGTTTCATCTACTTTGTAAATTTCTTGACAGCAGGAACCTAGTCTTGCTCATTTTAGTGTTCTTATAATCTGTAGATTGTGTCCTACTTATAACAGTTGCTCAATAAATCTTACTGAATTAAACTGAACAAAACTGTCTATGTCCATGGAAACCCTGCAGTTAGTGTCCATGTTTCTAGATTGTATACTCTGCCCAGAAGAGAAACAGAGCACCATCATCAGAAGCAACATGTAAAAACATACTAGTCTATTGTTGGACTTTTTAAAAAACAGCTTTGTGGAGATATAATTCACATACCATACAATTGCCCTATTTAAAATGTATAAATCAATAGTTTTCAGTATGTTTAGAGAGTTGTACAACCATCACCATGGTCAATTTTAGAAAATTTTTTATCATCCCCCAAAGAAACCATGTACCTATACCCTCTAGCCCCCCAGTCCTAGGCAACCACTAATCTATTTTTTGTGTCTTGATAGATTTGCCTGTTCCGGACAGAATTATTTTGTATGGCTTCTTTTACTTAGCATTATATTTTCAAGGCTCACCCCTGTTGTTGCCTGTGGCAAGCCTAGAGCTTAGTGAAAATTGGAGGACAGGTGACGTTTGTTTCCTGCCTACTAGTTAGCTGTGGCTAAGGCCAATGGTGAATCTACCTGCCCTCCTTAGGGATGACTAGACCTATTTTTTTTTTTTTTTTTTTTTTTTTTGAGACAGAGTCTCACTCTGTTGCCTGGGCTAAAGTGCTCTGGCGTTAGCCTAACTCACAGCAACCTCAAACTCCTGGGCTCAAGCAATCCTTCTGCCTCAGCCTCCCAAGTAGCTGGAACTACAGGCATGTGTAGTTCAGTCCATGCCTGGCTAAATTTTTTCTATATATTTTTAATTGGCCAACTAATTTCTTTCTCTTTTTAGTAGAGACAGGGTCTTGCTCTTGCTCAGGCTGGTTTCGAACTCCTGACCTTGAACGATCCTCCCGCCTCAGCCTCCCAGAGTGCTAGGATTACAGGCGTGAGCCACTGTGCCCGGCCAGGGATGACTAGACCTATTTAGTGGAAATTCCATAGAGGTATTCTGAACTTGCTCCCCTGAGTAATTATGAAAATTAAACAAGGAAATGTCTGTGAGTACCTAACATAATGCCTGGCACACGAGGGTCTCAGGTTCCTCTGTCTCACTTGAACTTCTAAGATTTCAGTAGGAATCTGCCAAAATGACCAGCCTGAGCAAGAGCGAGACCCTGTCTCTACTAAAAAATAGAAATTAATTAGTCAACTAAAAATCCATAAAAAAAATTAGCCGGGCATGGTGGCGCATGCCTGTAGGGCCAGCTACTCAGGAGGCTGAGGCAGAAGGATTGCTTAAGTCCAGGAGTCTGAGGTTGCTGTGAACTAGGCTGACGCCACGGCACTCTAGCCCGGGCAACAGAGTGAGACTCTGTCTCAGAAAAAAAAAAAGGATCTACCAAAATGAAACATAATTTTTAAATTAGTACTTTAATTTACTAATTCCTCCCCCACCCTTTTGTTTTTGTTTTTCCCAAGGTTATGCCTTTCTGCTGTTCCAGGAAGAGAGCTCAGTACAAGCTTTGATAGATGCCTGCCTCGAAGAAGATGGGAAACTATACCTGTGTGTGTCAAGCCCCACCATCAAGGATAAACCGGTAAGTAATATGCAGCCAGTTGTTGCTTTTCCAGAGCACATGTATGATTGGAATAGCTGATCTCCTCCTCCTCATAATGGAAATGCTAGTAACTGGGATCCTCTTGCCTGGCTAGACGTAGCTATGCAGTCGACTTGGACTGTTGCTGGTGAGGGGAAGCTAATATAACAAATGATTCAGTATTTCATTTTATACCTTTGTCCCGTGTATAAACAAATGTGCTCTTGTCTTCTACTTCACAGCTCTCTTTTAAGCTAATTCCTATTCGGAAACTCTGAATGGAGGTAAATAATGCTCTTGGTGGTTTTGGCAGCTGCTTTCTATTATTATTTCAGATCAAGGACAAGAGTAATTTATTTTTAAAAAAGATCATAATTGTTGATGTTCATGTGCCTTTGAATATAAGGCATTGTTCTGGGTGGTACCCATAGCTAGCTAAATAGAGCCTTCTGGGCCAGGAGCTTACACTCTAAAATGGATAGTTTTAACAGAGCAGGAGAGGGGAAAGACAGAGAATGTGGAGCTGAAACCCTAATGCAGAGTTTGTGGCTTCTGAGCCAGGGTGTGAGTGAGTCCTTGGGTAAGGGAGGAGTAATACCGCTTCCTTTCTCCGAGCAGGGTGGGTATCAGTGGAGAAGGCGGTAAGGCCATATTCCAAGCAGAAGGAAGGAAGTTGGTTAATGTAGCTGAAGTAGGGATCCAGGGAAAGTTGGCAAGAGTGGGGATGGGGTGAGTTTGTGTGTCAAGACTTGGACATAGAGTGGGAAATAGAGTAAAAATAGTGATGTGGAGTGGGCAAGAAACCGAAGCTATATACCATAGGGCCTGCAGCAGCCCCTGTAAAACTTGCACCAGAAGTGTGGGGCTTTCTTAGCAACCAGGTTGATTCTCAGAAATGTGCATGGGAAAGAATTAGGGTTGGATGTAGTTTAAGTCTTGACTCTAGCATTTAACTATCTGCTTAGCTTTGACTAAGTCACCTAATCCTTTCTGAACAGTGGTTTCCTCACCGGGGAAATGGAAGAGTAATCATTCTTCTCTGGGTTGTTGAGAGGCTCGAGTAAGAAGAAACTGAATGTGAAAGCATTTGGTAGAGTCAGGTACTTGTACAAATGTAACTGACTGATGTTATCAGTCCTACATAGTGCTGTAGAGCAAGGTTAGAGCTCAGCTACCTGGTCCACATCTGTTGAGAAAGATGATGACTTCTTTAACAGGGTTTGCAGTTGGTTGTGAAAGACCGATATTGAGACTTGGCCACCCATAAGGGGGCAACTGCAGCATTTAAAGCAGAAGAGGGAACTGTTAATACTAAAGAATGAATATATTGAGTCATAGCAGAATAATTAAATGATGTAGAAAAATAAGCAAGATTTAGCCAATGTGAAAGTGACCCTATAATTTTCAAATTTGGGTCCATTGCCAAATTTGATAACAGTGACAATGTTGGATAGGGTAGCTATACAAGTGGAGAAAACAGGAGGAAGCAGTAGGAGAGGAAAGAGTAGGGAGCCTTTGTTAACTTTGATCTTTATTTAAACACTGTAGAGAGACTGTATGATGTGGGAAGCATGGAGACTAACTACAGTAGGAGTGTACAGTATTTCATCTGAATAAATAAGAAAGCTAAAATAACTTCTCTAACTCTCTTTGGAGTAGTGTGAGGTTAGAAAATCTGTACCCAATTTGGCAGGATCAGATGTCTGAGAGATAAATGGCCAAGCTCCAGAAAGCCTTGGTCACATACTATAGAGAAATGTATTTTCATATATATAAAAAGGCAGAGGAATAGAAGTACACACTGAAGTAGTTATGTCCATAGTAGGTTAAGAAGCCATTGAATTGAAGTGAGGAAGCAGGAGATTAGCACACAGGGCTTATATACCTTGGAAGAGTCACGTCATTGGCTCTGTAGGGAAGGAGGATAATATGTCTTGTAAGGCAAGCCCTCAGCTTGACAGGATGTCTCTTGAGAGGGAAGTGAGCAGCAGGAGTTGCAGATGGAGGTGGTGTGGAGGCAATGCCGTTACTGTTGAGTGTTTTCACTCTAAACACATGTATTACCCTTGGTTTGAAGGACTTTTGAAAATAATTAGTGTAATTATCAGGTTTGGAAATGTTAATGGGGAAACTAACTTTCATTGTTTGTGTTTTGGCAAATTTCTGCCTTATTGCAGTTTTCATTTTCTGAGCTCAAGTGCAGCAGTTTTATTGGAGCTTGGTGAATTCTGAACAGTGACTGCCAATCACACGTTTTTTTGACCCAGGCATACTCAGAATTTCCAGCATAAACAGTTTGAATAAAACTTAGAATGGAAAACATGAAAGTCCCCAAACACCTGTAATTTTAATGAGCTGGATCCCATTTTGGGTTCCAGCTTTTTCAGCTCCATTTTTGAAACCTCTTCTTGCTTGGCTTTCACTCCACATCCACCACTCCCAACCTCATTTGATCATACTTCCCTACCCAAGTTCTGGATATATTCCACCTTATTGTGGATGCTCCCACAAGAAAAAAAAAAAGGTGAGAACTGGGTTGAAACTTGGGAGTAAATGAGAATCTTGGCAGTAGCTCAAGGCAAAGTCAACCTTTGGAGCTCGTTGACCAAACTTTTTTTGAGCTATAGCTCTTCCTTCCTCCTACCTCTTGGCTCGACTAGCCTTTATTACCTTTCAGAATTCCCAATGCCCTCGTTCTGTCGTGTAGTTCTCTCTGACCCTTCTTGGAAATAGACCATGTTCCAAAATGACCTTGCACGTTTTCTACCTTTGTCCTTTCTCATCCCTTTCCCTCAAACTCCCATTACCTTTGAGTGTATCAGGTTAATCAGATTGTTTTTCTAATGCAGAGCCTGATGGCAAGCCCCCTTTTCACCTGTCTTGTCCAGGATCATGTTTGTTTTTTAACTCAAATGAATTCCAAATCAGTTGATTTCAGGTTGTATTAGGGAGATATTTTTGGTCAGTGATTACCTTTCTTTAAAGGATTCTACTCAGAGTATTCTGTGTATAGGTCTGGTCCTGAAAGATGGCAAAAGGAACTGTATTTATGGCATGATTAATTGACATCTCAGTCCCAAAGAGTGGGAAGACAAAATAGCAAGAGCAGGAGCTATTGCAAAGCTTCTAGATCTGTGATTTTTTTTTTTCCTCCTCCAGAGGAGGAGTCCATAGCCCTGGTGTCCCAGGCACATCAGAAGATAGTTGTGTCCATCTGCAGGCTTCCAGTAAGATAGGCAGACATTGTAGACAGTGGTCCCTCTCATCAAGGTGACTCTACTTTTTGAATATATAAATAGACTGAACCTGAAGGTTCAAACAGCAAGCTGATAGAACAAGAGACCTAGAGAGTCTAGCAGAGATAGGGGCTGAAAAAGAGTGACCTTGAAAAGGAGATGAGAAAGGAGATGTTTATAGCTATAGAACACATTAGCCAGAGACGTGGAATATAGCAAAGACCTTGAAAGGAAGTATCAGAAGTTTTCTGCTTCCTCCTCCTCACAGTTTATAGCACAATCACAACTTTTTATATATCCTGAAATATGAAAGATTGATTTTGCTGTATATTTAAGCACTGTATTACCAAACCGAAGTGTGCTTATATAGGGTCTGTTCTTTATGTTATTGCTCAGGTAACATGGTCATCCACTTAAAACTTGAAAACAAAAAAATGAAAAGAATGGTGGAAATAAGGAATTTGAAAGTAAAGGCTGGTTTAATTTTGTCCAATATGTCTATCATTTTGGTCTCTCCTACTCCCATTCGTATATCCATGGGCTCTTTAGCACTTTCAATCACTCCTCTTTAGTTACAAAAGTAGTCCCAGATCCTTTTGCCCATGACTTAAGACCTTCCCAGTCCAGCTTCAAATTTTTTCCAACCATACCTTTTTCTGCTTTCCCATGGTATAATCAAACGGAATTATTTCTGTTCCCATTTCAATTTCTAATTCCTACCCTTATTTCAAGACCCCTTTCAAATGCCATCTCTTTCATGAATCCTTCCCTGATCACTACACCATCTGTAGGGAATCATACCTATTATTATAGCTATCTCCAGCCCCACAGAGCCATCTTTTTAAAATGGTGTGCCTTCCTTCAAGTGATGTTTGAGTGCCTACTGTGGTCAAGACACAGTATTGGTTACTATGAATTTACTATGAATTGACATAAAATCTTGTGTTCAAAAAGTTAATAGTATAATGGGTAGATTAAAACAAGTATATAAATACTCAGAGTGTCTACGGAGCCTAGCACATAAAAGGTTCTCAAATATTTGTCAAATTAAGAAAAATAAAACAATGAAAGTATGATTCAGATTATGTACTTTGGAGAGTTCATATGTACCTAGAATGATGAAAGGAACTTCCTGGATGAACTGTCATTTTGAAGCAGGCCTTGAGAGGGATGAGGAGAAGGCAGAGTTGGCCAAGAGAGGGCTGGAGGTATGGAGAATAGACATTTCCGGGAAAGGCAAAAACATGAACACGGAAATGAGAAATTGAGTGACATAAATGGAGACACATTTAGGTTGGTTAGAGGGAGCACAAATGTATGAAAGGGAATAGAGAGGAATTAAATTGGGAAAAATAGGTAGTAGCTAAGTTATAGGGCACGTTGATTGATTTCCTCAGTTCTTTGTGATATTTTTACTAAAATTATTTCATTATCCACCTACTACTTCCTAAAACATAACTATAATTTTATCTTGGCCCAATCACATCTGGTTTTATGTGTCCGTCTTAGAATGCACGGCTCTATCAGCGTGTGTGTCATATCCCACCCAGGAAATCGTTAGCATTTCTGATCATCTTGATTTATTGTTTCTTGAATTCTTGGTCTAAATTTGTGGTTTGGGGCACCATTGATCATAGGAATTTCTCCAAAGAAGGAATTCCTTTTCTAAAATGAGAGGACCTCCTGTTCATAATAAATCCTATTTTTTACCCTGAGTCTCTGAATTTGAAGAGTTTTTTAGTGCTTGAGTCTTTGGGAGCTGTATTCCTTTTCCAGGGATGTCTAAAAGATGTTGCATTTCCAATATATTAAATGGTACCTGGTAGACAAAATAGCCAACGCTGTCTCTTAAAGGATCATATTCAGTGTTTTCCAAAGTGTGTTCTAAAGAACTCTTGTCCAAAGACTAGTCTCTTGAGGGGATCATAGAAAAAAGGTTTGCTTATAACAATAGTAGGTATCCTTTTTTTGAGCACTTCGTTTGTGCATGTTATATCCATTTTCGCCTTTAATTATAGGTTCCATGGCCAAAACGTGGGAGACACTGATATATTAGGTTCTGAGAAATCTTACAATATATAAGTTTGTGTAAAATTGTTTAATCCAGCATTTTACATACCAGCTTTGTGGATGATATTTGTGCACACTCCTGTGGAATTAACATTCCGTGAAGCTCACTCAAAGAATAGGCTTCTTCCCAGGAAAAACTTAGGTAACCTGAAATTTTATGTGTGCATTCCCCTTAAGAGTTTTAGTAATGAGCATGCCAGTAACAACATCCTTGTCCTAGTACCATGGAGCTGAAAATACACATTTATGTAGCCATTGGACAAAATTGTCTGGCTGGAGTGCAAGATTGCCTGAGGCTGTGAACCTGGAAGTTAAAATAGCTAACTATAGTGCTAGTTTCATTGCTATATCATTTTTCTTGAGCTTTTCTAATTGCTAGTTTTGTTAGTAGATCTAAGAAGTGTCTGTTGGTCATTTCTTAATGCGTTGAAAATGGGCAGAATGAGTTTGGACAGAAGAGAGGAATTAATCACTCATTAGTAAAAATTCATTTTGACTTGTCCAGGAGCTTATCTGGAAGCTATGATTAGTGGCCACCAGCCAACAGGATAGGTTGCTTTGCAGGCACACAACATGATTGTAGTGGAAAGGCTATATTAGACTTTGGGTCAGATAAACCTGGAATTCAGTCCTGAGATGACTTCATTGTTCTGATCCTTAGATTCCTTATCTTTAAAGTGGAGATAATTTTTAGAGCATACTGTATGGTGACATTAAGTGTGGCTGTATAAAATACCTAGCTCATTCTGAAGTCAGTGTGGCCAAAAGAAAAATAAAATGCCTAGCACAGTGGTACATTAATGTAAGTACTCACAAGAGCTAAAACTTACTTTCTTTTTTTTTTTTTTGTTGAGACAGAGTCTCTCTCAGTTGCCTGGGCTAGAGTGCCATGGCGTCAGCTCACAGCAACCTGAAACTCCTGGGCTCAAGCGATCCTACGGCCTCAGCCTCCCAAGTAGCTGGGACTACAGGCATGTGCCACCATGCCTGGCTAATTTTTTCTATATATATTAGTTGGCCAATTAATTTCTTTCTATTTATAGTAGAGATGGCGTCTCACTCTTGCTCAGGCTGGTTTCGAACTCCTGACCTTGAGCAATCTGCCCGCCTCAGCCTCCCAGAGTCTTTTTTCTTTCAAAAGGGCACCAGGTATCATGCTTGTTTTCTAAGCAATATGGAAGCATCAGCAATAATGATGAACATTAGGTAATTCCCATCACTGAGTGGGTCACCTGGTGGTATCAGAAATTTATGCTGATTAAATCCAAGCCTTTGGTCAACCACTGATGACCAAACATACTGTATTTCCATGCTCCTGGAAGATTGCTGTCAGTGGAATGAGGAGAGTGATCTGAGCTATAGAAAGTAGCCACTGAACATCATCTTGTGGCACCAGTGCCTGCGCCTCAGGAGCACCTTTGTTTACTCACCAAACCTACACAAAGCACTCAGTAAGGGTTAGGCACTGTGCTGGGCAATTGGGATCCACACAAATACATAGTCTCCACCTTAGAAGATCCTAGAGTCCAATGGAGGGAAATAGACATGTGACCAGTAAGTGAACTAAGGAGCCACAGGTGCTCTGATAGCAGTGTTACAGGGAGTTGTTGCATTGAGGGGAAGTGCTCAAAGGGCAGAAAGTGGTCATGTATTCTGGAGGCAGTCAGGAAAGCTTTTTGAGAGAAGGTGTTGACTTGAGTCATCTGACTATAACATTTAATTGATAATGGCTTTATTAATCATAGTACAAGGATACACATAACCATTTTCACAGTGCAGTTTATGCATGCTTTATTTCTCCACTGGGTGCTCTTATAAAACAGTATACTGAGGGTTATGTTTTAATGAAGGTCCCAAAGGGGCTGTAAAGCCTGTGGTTTCTTTGTATCAGGTAGCCTCCATAGCTAGGTACAGGTGACAGGGATTTCCTTTTTGTGCTTGGATTGTTTCCTAAACCTGATGGTGGACTTGGAGCATCCTGGGAGAGCATGAAAGAATTTCCCAGGGTTACTTTTGGTTCTCTGTCTAGGAAGAAACGTGGCTATTTCGACGAAGTTCTCCGGGGCCTACGTATATCTAAGGAATAGTCTGTGTGTAAGAGTTACAACTTTTCCCTTGAGGCCTGATGGAATTATGACTGGAAGCCCCAAAGCTACCCAGGGTACAGATTCTTACTGAGGTACAGACTCAGATCAAGTATTAGGTTCCTTTCTCTCTAGTTCCCTCAGAAGATACAGGAAGAACACCTCCTTTTCCTCACCATTGGGTGGAGAGCAGCACTTGAGAATAATAGATAGCATCTAAACTCCTAGAAATTGGCAGACCTGTTTGTTAGGGAGCTGTGTGGTTAAAATCACATCAAAATGAGATACCAAATATGAATGTGTTTTGAAGAGTCTAAACCATAATTATTGTGTGGCTGTTAGTTTTGGTGGTTAGTAATAAACCAACTCCTTATACCATTGAAGAGATAAAGATGCCTCATAAACCACAAACTAGTTTATTTCTGATATTGCTAGGGGCACTCCAGTAATTCTGGGATGCTTAAAATAGAATTGCTGACAGCTAGGGTGGGTCTGAGTTCATTACCACTGCAACTTCGCCTTGCAGCTGTATGTCACCGGACCTAGGTTTAGCTGACTCATCCTGGTTATTGGGATGAGCTGGGATGCTGCTGCTTGTTGGGGAGAGCAGTCCTGATGGTTCTGCAGTATTGTTTTTCTGATTCATGTAGACTAAAAGGATTGTAGGATTAGGGAGAGAAAAATGGAGACTTTTTTCCTAAAGAGCTGGAGTTTGAAGGGTACTAAAAAGAAGAAAAAGGAAACTAGAAGGGGGGATGGGAAGGGGGGAGGAGGGAAGAGCTGAGCTCTGAGGCAAGTTCTTTATGGGAAAGAGAACAATTAACTGAGAGGGAATCTGGTCAGGTAGTTTCCTGAGCTGGCCACCTGATTGCACTGTTAACGCTGAACAGTTCGGTTGCTTTATGGAGCTGCCTTGAGATGAATATAGAAAACGAAGGCACTCTGCAGATGGATATTTATGTGATGGTGTTGTAACCTAAGGAGGTGACCAGGCAGGGATGAAATATAGGGTGAGATGTTCAAAATGAGTTCAAGACAACATTATTTATAGGTAGATGAATATCTAGGTTAAATTGTAGTCTAAACTGAGAGAATTCTAGAAGGTAGGGAGACTTGGTCATATTTAGAAATTTGACGCCCTGGTGTTTATGTTTAAAATTATTGTTAAAACTGTGTTTTCCCTTATCCTATAATTAAAGACACAACAAAAATGCCTTTTATGTTTAATTATAACTGAGAAATTTTTATAAATTGTTGGTGAAATTTTTTTTTTTTTTTTAGGAAATGAGGTTATCATACAGCTTTTTTTGTTTTGTTTTGTTTTGTTTTTTTTTGACAGGGTCTTATTCTGTTGCCTGGGCTAGTGTGCAGTGGTGTCACCATAGTTCACTGCAACCTCAAATTCCTGGGCTTAAGCAATCTTCCCACCTCAGCCTCTTGAGTAGCTGGGACTACAGAGGCGTACCACTGTGCATGGCTTTTTTTTGTTTTCAGAGATGAAGTCTGCTGTGTTGCTCAGGCTGGTCCCAAATTTCTGGCCGCAAGTGATTCTCCCACCTGGGCTCCCCAAAGTGCTGGGATTTATAGGCACGAGCCACTGCGCCCAGCCATATAGCTTTCTGTGTAAAGAAGTAACCATATTGCATTTCTTAAATATTTTTCCTAGCACTTGGCCTAATCTTATTTTTATTAATGACCTTTAGTTTTAAATAGGATGAAATACTAATTTTATATAGAACTATAATTATTTTATTTATTAATGGCAAAATAGTCAAACTGGTCTGATAACATATCTTTTATGCAGTTTAGTTAGAAAAATTTCAGTTCTTTGAATAGCTATTTAATATTTAAATTTACTATACTCTTACCCATTTAAAGTTAATTTTTATGGAAGTAGCAATAGCAGGAAATAAGTGAGGAAAAGACTTGGGCTGGAGTAAAGTTTCTGAAATATTTTATTCAATTAGTCATTATCTTATTATGCCAAAGTTTTTGTTTATTTAATTAATTTTTAGAGATTGGGTCTTTCTCTGTCTCCCAGGCTAGAGTGCAGTGGTGTAATTATAGTCCACTAGAGCCTCAAGCTCCTGGGCTCAAGCAATCCTCGCACCTCACCCTCCTGAGTAGCTGGGACTACAAGTGTACTCCACCACATCTGGCTAATTTTTCTTAATTTTTTAGAGACGGGGTCTTTGCTACATTACCCAAGCTGGTCTTAAACTCCTGGCCTCAAGCAAGCCTCCTGCCTAGTCACTGGGATTACAGGCATGAGCCACAGTGTCCAGCTATTATGCCAAATTTTTATACATCCTGAGAGTAAGATATACTAGGGTAGTATTATCCAAAATATGGATATTAATAAATGTCATGTAAAAAAATAGATTCCTTGGAAATAATTTAGGAAATGCTGGGTTAAACAACATTAAATAGATTTCTGTAGACTTTCTTAGAGCCTTTAATTAAATACACTAATGGGTGCCATGAAAATCCAAGAAGGAGAAGAAAATCTATAGCTTTTCCCAAACACTGCTTATCTAGCAGACCAACCCTAGAGACCTGCATTCCACACAACATACTTTGGGAAACCTTGAAAAGGAAAATCAGTATTTTCACTATTAGCTGTTGATATTATTAATGTTATATTCTTTTAGATATCTTAAAGGCTCCTGTTAAAGTCACTATGTGGTATATTTATAGTATTTAAGTATATTTATACCAGCAAGCTTTGTGTTTGGTTTTTGCCTTTATCTTAAAAAGATTTTGCTTTGAACATAAGCAGTTATACAAAACATATTATTGATTTAGAAGATAGAAATTTAGAAGACAAATAATTCAGCCAAAAGTAGGTTTCGTGGTCCTCACGATAGCTTCCAAAGGAATTCATGCTTTAACAAGAAACTAAAGAAAAACCATTTTTGTATTTTCTCTCGTGAGTGCTAATGGAACAAAACATTCCATTGTGAGCTGTGTGGTAATTAAACCCTTCAAGTCAAAGATCCTAGACTGGGGCCCCATGGGATAGATCAGGTCTACAGATAGTTTGTTTAGCCTATATAGTGATTTTTTTTTTTTAGAGACAGGGTCTCGCTATGTTTCCCAGGCTGGTCTTGAACTCTTGGCCTCAAGCAACCCTCCTGGTCTAACCTCCTAAGTAGCTGGGCCTGGACCACCACACCCAGCCTATAGTGATTTTTAACATTTGAATTAGTTTCCAACATTTTAGCATCTTGAAGTTTCACATAAAAATCTGAATTTCTACAGCCGGGCATGGTGGCTCACTCCTATAATCCCAGCATTTTGGGAAGCCTAGGCGGGAGGATCTTTTGAGGCCAGTTGTTCCAGACCTGCCTGGACAACATAGTGAGACGCCATCCCTACACAAAATATAAATTTAATCAGGTATGGTGTTGTGTGCCTGTAGTCTTAGCTACTCAGTAGGCTGAGGCAGGAGGATCACCTGAACACAGGAGTTCGAGGCTGCAGTGAGCCATGATCATGCCACCACACTCCAGACTGGGCAGCAGAGCAAGACCCTGTCTTAAAAAAAAAAAAATAAAATCTGAATTTCCAGCCGCTCCTGAAAAATAGAAAAAGTCTAACAACATATTTGTAAATGGTAACTACTTGCTGGAGCTGAAAAGCACCTGCTTTCTTTAGGAGAGTTTTACTCCATTGTGTTACTGCTTGCCGACTAACAGTTGTCCTGGTGGCTTGACACATTTGTGCTACCTGTTCAGCCCTATAGGCATTTGAGTTTGTGTGACTCCTGCTGTAAGGGTATGACATGGCCAAAAGGTTGATGCATACTGCAGCACTTCTTTATAGAGTCACCTTTATAAGCAAATGTGGTCAGGTTGCTTCAAGAAGGAGTGCTGTTATCCTGTCAGGCTAACTTAGGGAAACTTCACTATTTCTGGGTGATGTTCGAATGTTTGTACTCAGGATGCTGAGGCTTTTACTGCCCAGAGTATAGCCTACTTGACAACATACTGGAAGAGTTGTTTCACATTCTGACACACACACAGTTATTTCTCTACAGTCTTCTCTTGTATGCATGGGGGATTGATTCCAGGACCCCTGAGGATACCAAAATCCAGGGATGTTCAACTCCTCCAATGGTGTAGTATTTGCATATAACCTGTGTGCATCCTGTTGTATACTTTAAATTGTCTCTAGATTACCTGATACCTAATACAATGTAAATGCTATGTAAGGGGTTATTATACTGTTATTTTTAAATTTTGTATTATTTTTATTGTGTCGTTATTAATTTTTTAAATATTTTCTGTCCAACGTTGACTGAATCCGTGAATGTGGAACCCTCAGATTCAGAAGACCAACTGTATATGTAAACGTTGTGTATTGCTTGGGGAAATTTATATTGAATTAGGACAGAGTTCTAATTTCATCCATTCTCCAAAATAATTAATAAAGAAACAAAGATAACTAAAAACCATTTCTTTTATTTATACTCCTTTCTATAAAATATTTGAGTCCACTTATAAACTATAATATTATAATGAAGTAGAGAAATAAATATATATATATATATAAATAAATAAAAATCAGGACCAGAAAATATATCCAAAGAGTAAGTCCACAAACACCAGGCCCTGAGGTTATAGAAGTTGGAAAAACAGGTCTTGTGTGAGAGTGGGCTTGTATTTCAGAGAGAAACCAGAGTGGGAGTGGAACTTATCAGTTCAAACAGTACCATAATATTATTAGTGAGTAGAGTGCTAATGTTGGCCTATGTTGATGTTTCTCTAATTCTACAGAGGTGCCAGCTCTGAGCAGCTATTTTCTGGTGGCAACTGGGTAGATTTTGTGAATAGGGTTGATCAGTACAGTGTCCTGAGCTCTCTTCCTGTATTTTTACCTAATCTGTAATGCCAAGATTATGGTAAATGAATAGGTTGTGTGTGATGTGATGAAGTGAGGATAAAAGGGGATAGAGACAGGACAGAAAAGGCAATAATGGAAGCTCTCAGGAAAGTCTGAGATTTTTTGCAGAGTTCTTTTGTGCCATGGTAACCTACAACTATTACAGAGGCTGTGTTTCCTGTATTTCTGGTTAAATGAAAGCAGACCACTATGGATATTACACAGGAATTATTTTCATTTTGAAACAAAGTGATCCATGATCAAACTCAATTAACATAAAGTTATTGGAATTACCTTACCAGGTCCCAAAGCTTCCTTAACTGCTTTATTAATAATGAGATTATACTAGCATTCTGGGAGGCTGAGGTGAGAGGATCCCTTGAGCTCAGGAGTTCAAGACCAGTATGAGCAACAGTGAGACCCCCTCTCTACTAAAAATAGAAAAAAATTAGACAGGTATGGTGGTGGATGTTTATAGTCCCAGCTACTTGGGAGGCTGAGGCAAGAGGATCGCTGAAGCCCAGGAGTTTGAGGTTGCTGTGAGCTATGATGACACCACTGCACTCTAGCCTGGGTGACATGGTGAGACTGTCTTAAAAAAAAAATGAGATTAGAAGGAGAGTTCTGTATAGAAAAAGATACACCTTTTTGTGTGTGTGTGTGACATTAGAATCCTTATTCTTAGAGTGGCAGGAAATTATTGTGTCTTAAATTAAAAATTAGTAATGGGCCTTCATTAAGGCATTTAAAAGTGGAGCTTTGGGGTATAAGTGAATCTGCCTTTTTTGATGAATGTCAAGGCAATGATAATTTAGTCAAACAGACCAAATTTTACAAGGAAAGAACTGGATTTTTTTTAATGTAGTAAAGGTGGAATAAATACCTGAATGTTAACAGAATTATAAACAGGTCCAAGTTTTCAAAGTGTAGGGAAGAAAAATGGAGTTCTTTGTGGCTTCTGGCTACCTATTGAGGGCAACAGTGTCATAAAAGGCAGAAGGTGAATTTCATAGCAATCTTAAGGAATGTGTAGACTGTTTCCAGCTGAGGAATGCCAGTTTTAGAGTCCATTCAGGTGTTTTGAAAGTGTGATTGGCAGAGGTGCTATCTTTCAATGGGGAGTACTCCTAGATATAAGCCAAGCCAAAAAATCATCTTATGTGTTTTTTTACATTAAGTATTGATACTTGAGCAATGCTCAAATATCAGAAAATGAATAATTCTGTTGATACCAAGGAAATGAAAAATAAACTGTTTTGTTTCCTGTCTTTATTGGTGTGGGGAAGGAAAAGCATATTCCTCAAGGACAGGTACCAGGTTCCCCTTTTGCACCCAGCTCACTTCCCAGAGCATATGGCTGCCTGCCTAACTGATCGGTTTTAGGCAGTGCAAACTCAACCCTTAGGTGTGGCAGAGTTTTTTGTGTTTTAGTTTTGTTTTAAGCTATTCTCTGATCATTCAGCTATGATTAAACGGAATATGTTTCAAGGTTAAGATTCTAATGAAATACCTTATTTTTTTTACTGTATGATAAAACAGTACAAACTATGGGCACTAAGTCAGAGTCCCAGTAAAGAGAAATTACCCAATGGGAAGAAATAGGCCTTATAGGTATCTTTTTCTACTCTTTGAAAATTTACTTCAGGCTGGGTGCAGTACCTCATGCCTGTAGTACTAGCACTGTGGGAGGCCAAAGTGGGAGGATCGCTTGAGCCCAGAAGTTTGAGGCCAGCCTGAGCAAGAGCAAGACCCCATCTCTACTAAAAATAGAAAAATTAGCTGGGCCTTGTGGTGCGCGCCTATAGTCCCAGCTTCTCGAGAGGCTGAGGCAGGAGGATCCCTTGAGCCCAGGAGTTTGAGGTTGCAGTGAACTATGATGATGCCATTGCACTCTATCCAGGGTGACAGAGCAAGACTCTGTCTAAAAAAAAAAAATTCAATTTCTAGGTTTGCCTTTATTTAACTAGTCTTGTTTAGGGAAATTAGACAAATCAAAAGGAGATAACTCTCTTCAGGCTTCAGTGTTTGTTGGTAATTCTGTGCTAACTTGCTGAGTATTACTCTGTATTAAACCATATTGCTGAAAGATAAATATTTTAATTTAGAGGGAGAATGAAAAATAAAAAGCCAGACATATAGGTAATTTTCAGAAAATACTGCTAATGTTTCTGTTCCCTTCCTTTAGACGAATTCTTAAAAAGCTAAGTGGTATGCTGTGACAGGTTGTAAACACACTATCCTATCATGTGATAAGATGAATCTGATTCAAAACTCAGAATCTGCCTCTAAAAGATTGCCTTTATAAAGCAAACAAGTGGTTTTTGAAGGTTTCATGGTATATATCTAGAGTGTTGAGTATCGTCCCTTAAGTAGAGTCCCCAAATTCTATTGAAAGGCACTTAATGCAGATTACATTAACTAATTAACCAGATTTTATTTGGGTGGTGTACTTTATAAAATGCACAAATCAATGGGTTTGTCTTTAGTCATCTTATTCTCATTTGGGGTTGATGAAAATGAAGTAAGGACCAAGTAAACGACTTTTTTTCAGGTGCAAATTCGACCATGGAACCTAAGTGACAGTGACTTTGTAATGGATGGTTCTCAGCCCTTGGACCCCAGAAAAACTATCTTTGTTGGGGGAGTTCCACGACCCCTTCGAGCTGGTGAGTGGAAATAGTAATACCACAACAACAACCCAAAACAACAAAATCCCCGATGTATTTAGTTTTAAATATTTTCTAGGTTTCCAATCAGCTATATACAATCCCCAAAAGAAGACTTTCATGTCATTTTTACTGAGCTGAAATAAGGATTAAATGTTTTCTCCCAAAATGCTCTATTTTCTTATGGTGCAAGAGTGAATTTCATCAGTTATGTTGAAAGGATGAGTTCTATTTAGTGCTGTCCTATTTCACTATACATTTAAAAAATAATAATATATTTGGCAGTATGTGATCTTATGCCAGCTAGACTTGTTTATATGACAGAAAAAGAAGTAACCCCATCAGAAATCTGCCTAGTGCAACTGTGTGCCCACTCAGTGATGAACCAAACCACTGCTGGAAATTGTGCCTCTGGGAATCAAATTGAACTCTTCCCAAGTGAAATGGGTTCCTATTTCTTCTTATGGACTTTGAGGAATGAATTATATATTTGAGCATCTTTATTATGACTTTTGAAAAGCTTCCGTGTTATGTTTTTAAAGTTCCTTTCCAGTGAAGTAATTGTGCTGCTGGGTTGGAGCAGAACCAAAATCGACTAGAGAGTTTGAAGTGATGGTGAACTGACAACTTCAATATATATTTAAATCCAAAGATAAATTCTATCAGCCGTGCCACTGATCAGTGTTACTGCCGGTGGAATATAATAAAATTACTTCTATTGTCTAAGTTTTTAAAGCACTTAGAATAATTGAGTTTATTTTTTTAAAGGAAGACAAAAAATCAAGGTTACTGTTGCCACTGTAGTTGTGAAAGTACATTACTTCTGTGTTATTTATAAGCAAGTAGACTTAATTCTACCTAAAATTAAAACAAAAAGCACAGACCATTAAAATCAAGTTGTGAAAACGGAATTATAAAATGTAACTTAAAAATATTTGGCTGTATGACTTTAGTAGCTTCTTAATTCTGAAAGCTCCTCAGCATTTCTAACTTATTTATTCAAATCCTAACTGCAATCTGCATTTGAAAGATAACTTTGGACCTATGTAAAGATGTATTTATAATTCCATTTTGAAGGACTTTTAAACATACTAATTACAACTATAGAGTTTATAATTTTATACTATTTCAGAAAGGCAAATATTATTGGGTCTTATTTTCATTCTAGTGGAAAACTGTGCCAAACGAAAGATGGAAAGCAAAGCAGCAGAGATGTCTTCCCTTTATCTGCTGTCAGAAAATAAAGTCTAAGAAGGGCTAACTCAAACGTGAACAGCATTATGAGATGAGGGCAAATGTAGCCCTTTGTTTCTAAACTGCTTATGCTTTTTTAAAAAAACTTGGTGGTGGGAGTGTTGTGGAATATTCCTGACTTTTCTAACTGGTATTATGTTTAGGATTGGAGAGGGACAAAAATCCTCTTTGATATCTTATAAATAGACAATGATTGCTAGTATTCTAGCTATTCCTTTTTGCAACTAGCTACAAGCACAAATTGGTTTTAATAGTCTAGACTCTTGTCTTTTTTCCTAGATAGGAATCTAAAAAAATATTCTGCAAGAAAAGGTCCTACGGTTATGAAGTAACTAACTGGCTTTAACTTCTTATGTCTATTTCTAAGTCACAGACATACCATTTTATAAACTAAATTCCCTTTTGTATTATTCACTCTTTATTCTTACTGTTTTAATGATTTGAAAGGGTAAGAACCTCTGTATCGTTTTTCTTCTATCCTGTGAAGATCCATTTTTCACACTGTATGACCACACTGACATCACAAGAAGGGAACTGTAAGACATGAAATTGTATTCCTTAATATTCTGTATCTGCAAGATGCTGCAAATTCTAGGATTAGACAAGAATGATATTTAGTTATATAGTCAGAAATGGGATTTTTTGTTCCTTGCCTAGATAGTATACCATTCATAATTCTTGAAGTTGTTTTCTGAACTAAGCTGAAATTTTTTGTTTTAAAATTGTTTTGTTTTTGTAGTTATCTAGGTAGTAATCTAAAATCATTTGGTCTAATGGAAATGTTCCCCCTGACCCATGTCAACACTTCCATAAGTATAGCTAGTTTCCAAGTGGCTAAATAATCTATATTAGTGTCTTAGAATTTTATTATCTATCCCAAGACTTCCAGATTAGAGGTCATGTAACCTAGACAAAAAGAGTTAATTAACATCTGCAGCTTTTATCCATGTGCATAGAATTAGGTTTCTTTGGAACACACTGAGCTTTGTGGAATGGTGTGTACCTTGGAGTAGAAGACTTTTTTTTTTTCCTCCTATTCCTTTGCTGATAATAGAAGACAGTTTTTAAAGGAATTCGTTTTGGCTTTGCTAGAGATCTTAAATTGAATACAATGTAGTTCACTTGAGCAGTAAGCATTTATTAAGCATCTACTTTGTTACTGGCATCATGTTAAACTGGTCATCACATACAGAGAGTCAAAGATTTTAGAAGATAAGGAAACAAGAAATGTGTTCATAGAATGTTAACTCAGAGGCCGGGTGTAGTAGCTCACACCTGTAATCTCAGCACTTTGGGAGGCTGAGGCAGGAGAATTGGTAGAGGCCAGGCATTTGAGACCAGCGTGAACAACATGGTGAGACCCTGTCTCTACAAAATATTGAAAAATTAGCCGGGTGTGGTGGCACATGCCTGTAGTCCCAGCTACTTGGGAGGCTGAGACAGGAGAATCACTTAAGCCTGGGAGTTTAAGGTTGTAGCTATGATGACACCACTGGACACCACTGCACTCTAGCCCGGGCAATAGAGCAAGACCCCATCTCAAAAAAAAAAAAAAGAATGCTAACTCAGAATTAATTGGAGGCTAAATTATATTCTATAACATGATTCTCAGATTTGATTTTAAAATAATTGAGGGCATTTTTTAAAAAATTATAAGGGGTATTATAGTTATAGTCTTCTGGAAGGTCTTAAAACTATTTTAAGCACTATTACAGAGTGATCCTGGACTAGATGTGGGTGGCCCTAATCAGTAGGTGAAATTTTAGGTGCCAAGTGGATTTTTACCTTATCCTGGGCCAAAAATTGTCCTTTAGTATGTCACACAGTGACATCACTCAAGAGTTATTCCTTTGAGAGGAATCCTGTGAAGTTTTTTATCTTTGATATTTCCTCTTGTAAGACAGGAACCACCATTATCACTAACAGCTATGCTAAATACAGTCTTTATCTCTCTAAACAGAAATAAACTAACACCTCTAGAGAAAAAAAGCAACCTGTTTGAAGCAATGTTGTCTTGATTGAGTTCATGTTGTTCCTTCTGGTCCTTTGACAGCTTTCCTTTTAAAACTTCATGTTGAAGAAATATCACAGTCCTAGAAAAATAAACCTGAAAATGGGAAAATATCAGGGCAAAATTTAGATGAGTTTACTCATCACCTGATTGTGGGTTTCTCTAGGTCAAATAATACACATTCCTCCTATCTCTTGTCCCTTCCTTCCATCAACTCCCCTTAGTGACAACTGCAAGCAGAGGATGGCTTGCCTGAACTGAGGTCTCCTGGTGTTTTTCAAGTCTTGTTTTCTTTCTACTCCCCCCCATCCCCCATTTCACCCGGCCCCCATGCTAGGAAGGGCTATAGGTAGACTTACCCTGCCACCATGTGGCGAAAGTTAGCATATTCTTTGGAGAGTCAGTTCAGGGAAATGGAATTTGTCTGGTTTTCCCCACCTGCTACCTCCTTGGAAGAACAACAGCATGTTACCACCGTACATTCACGTAATATAAGCAACATGTCTTTCTGAATCTCCATACAGAAATAGCCCTGTTGTATATCCCTATGGCTTTAGGACCTCTCTAGAATGCACATCTCTTCACTCTGGCAGGAAATAAGTGCTTAGGGGTTATGAGACCACCAGAAAAAAAGTGGAGAATAAAGTATCTGTACTCTCCCCCAATTTATTAACAATGAGTATTTCTCTGACCCCAACTTTTTGGCTTAGAATTGGATTTGAGAACTGCCTCAATGACCAAGCTTTGGGATCCATCCACTCCCAACCTTGATCAGGCTTGAAAAACCCTTAGTCTGTCTCTCTGATTAGAGGCATGTGAGCTGTTCTTCTGTCTCATGACTTCCTTCCGGCAGTTTGTCAGAGGAGGCCCTGCAGATCAGACCAATCTTGAGAGATCTCTCATCTAAGCCACTGAACCCTACCATTTGCTTACTCATCTTTGGGGTCCTATCTTTCCTAAATATTGCTCTGATAATTCTTTCTTTCTCTCACCTACTAATATTCTGTGATAGAGCCTAAAGTTTCCTTCTCTGCTTTCCTCTACCTGCTCTGATTAGGAGGATGGCTTTGGGGGGGGGGCGCGGAAGGGGGAGGATTAAAACTTTTAAGGTAAATATTCAGTGATATATGGCATGCATCTAGAGTACATATATCCTGAATCTTTATAAAGTCATTTCAAACATTTTATATAAATGTTTGGGAAGTTCACATGTATTAGGAATCACATCCTGATTTGTGACTTAGGAAATAGAAGTATTGTGACTGTATCCTTTTTTTGTCCTATGAAATAGTAGCAGACAGAAATCCTATATCAAATTTTTAGCAGAAGCTGTTTCACCAAGTCCTATAAGTTCAGTGTGAGTTGTCTCAGATAAACTCCAGATTTGGCATACTGACTTGATTAACTGCATTGCCTTTAGGACTAAGGATTTTCTAGTATTAGTGTGTGTGTGTGTTCTCCCTACCCCCCAAAAGCAAAACCTTACCCATAGCTGATGTCAAACTTCAAACTTTGCCATATCAGTAGTAGACTGAGTGACCTTAGCATAAAGCCAAACTAAGATTGGGATTAATTAGTGCTTATAGGGCAGAAATCAGGCCAACTTAATGCTAAACAAAGATTTATGAGTAGGAGAAAAAACAACCCTTGGACAAAACTAGACATAGTAGTACCACTCTATCCACAGCAGTGTGCTCAGAGCTCTCATGTATATTCAATTCTCATGATTACCCTGTGAGATCGTAAGAGGTACACTTTGCATTTTAGAGATGAGGAAGAAGAAGTAATTGGTCTAAGGCCACAATAAGTAAAAAAAGCCAAGATTTGTGCTTAAATCTCCAAACTTCAAGTTTGGGGCTCTTTGCGCAAAAGGAAGATGCTTTATCAAATTGAGATCTGAGATGTCTCAGTAATAGTAGTAACAGTCAACTTGGGACCAATCCTATTTAATCAAATTAAGCACTCTGTCTGATTTAGTTGGTTGTTCTTACCATCTATTTGAAAATATTCTTAACTTCCCAACATCTGATGCAGAGCAGAAGCTTGTGAGCACATTTCCTTCACTCAAAATGTATAAACTGCCCTTGTGAATCAATTTGACAATTATGGTAAACCTAGAAAGTCCACCATCAAGTTTAATCTTCCTTTCTTTAAGAAGTCCAGATCCCTTTGTCATCCTGATGTGCCCTATGCCTCTTTCCTGACTATTTTGTCCTTATTTCCAAACAGAAGAAATGTGGCTTCTAGATTCCCAGTTTAGAATCTGTAAAGGTGAATGTGTTGATATTTCCTTCAGGAATTCTCCTGCTTCACCCCACTTGGCTCTCACAGTAGCTCAGACTTGGACATTGCCTTAGGGCTGGCTTTGAAATGTAATTAAATGATAGGAACAGTACCCTTGTGTGAAACAGGGTGGGGGAGTCATCATGATTTCCTCTCTGGTAAACTGAAGAACCTTTCAGATCTCTCTGGAAAATCAGGAGCAAATTCAAGGAACCATAATTGGGGTTTAGATTAAACTTCAGAGGCTTAGTTAGCACAATCCAGAGAAATGTGTTGGGATGTTATATGTTCCACATAGCTGCGGTATTCTTGTTTCCCTTTCCAGTCTATGGCACAGTGAAGCTCATCACAAAAGCCAGTTTGTGGATTAGACTTAAATAGTGTTGCTGCCACCATGGAAGTTCCTGAGACGATTTAAGTTGTCTTAGGAGCACAGAATATCTTGTCCAAAGTACTATAGTATGTCTTTGGATATAGCTACCAGATTTCCTACCCTTGTCGTGACAGGGGTATTCATAGACCCTGTGAATACTGTCTGGATGGGAAGGAAAAAATAAAAAGTGGTTTGAAGAGTCCTGACTTCCTCATGGACTCTAAGCCTGCCATCTCCTTTGTGTGAACTCCAGACTCCTTCACCAGTATGCCCTGCTCTGATACCCTCATCTTCCTCGGGTTGCATGTATGGTTAGAATAAGGATTCCACTGTCATAGGCTTAGTAACTGGTTTTACTACATTCTCTGGATAAGATACCTCCTTGATAAATTGATCTCAGACTTCATGAGATCAAGATATAGATGATATATAGATATCTATATAGATGTAGATGATATAGATGAATCCATGAAGTTTTTAGTTGACTCTTGCCAAACCTTTACTACTTGTCTTCTGTTTTTCTCTTCTCCTTTCAAATAGTCAAAATAGTAGTCCCTCTTCTCATCTCCAGTTCCCTCCCATCATAGGAAGGAAATTTATATGGGATTTTTTCTGTATTAACTGATGATATTCATTCTAAAGAATCCTTTAAAACCTAGTCTCCAAAAGGAGTTTTATGTTCTGATATCTCTAGATAAATTTATCTTCTAGATAAAAAAAGAAAAATTTCAGATTGGAAATTTATAGAACTCAAGACTTGCCCTGGTGTTTCTTTTAGTCACTTCTGCAGAAGTGTGTGAATTAGTTATTTTTAATGCTGTTTTATAGCATTAAAATTATTGAAAAAAGTGGTTACTTTTCTCAATAATTAGAAACACTTTAGTACTTAAATGACACCCGTCTGGTGTTTGAGCCTAGTATGAGGTCAGCCTGCAGGAAGTATGCTGGTTGAGTAAAAAACCAAGTACAAACAGCAGTTGTTTAACTGTTATTTACTTTTCTTCAAGGGTCATCATTGTAGTAGACTTTCTGTAGTTAAAATGTAGATTAGGGTAGAGAGACAGGAAATTTTCACGTTCCCCTCCCCCA
Organism: Mirza zaza; assembly: GCA_008750895.1. Lineage (NCBI taxonomy): Eukaryota > Metazoa > Chordata > Mammalia > Primates > Cheirogaleidae > Mirza > Mirza zaza. The sequence goes on from VSMD01065894.1 coordinate 136,244, forward strand.
AAATGCTTCCTTAAGTCTAGCCTCTCAACAAATTGTCCTTCACTTGAGTGAGGCTTACTTGGCTTAAATATCTGCAGACTTTTTGGTGATCAAGAAAATGACTGTATATAAGCTCATAAATGGAAATGATTTATTTATAATTAGTTTTCATAAAAGCATGAGTGGGTGAGGATTTCTGCTTCCTGTCAAAAGTGCTTAATTTAACTGCCAGCAACATCAGTCATGATCTAATCTTTGGCACATGAAGGTGATTTTCCAACAGATAAATTCACAAAAAATAGAATGCTTATGCTTGTGGAAGGTGCCTTCTCTGGCATCAAAGGATCCTAAAGATTCCTTTAGAGACCACTATGGTGTAGAAGAACCTGTGATTATGATAACTCTCCTCCTTAGCTGGAGCTTCAATCTTACAGCTCATGTGCCTTCTTTCTAAATCAGATGTTTTATTGAGTTCTTCCTGTGGTGGAAGACAAGTGCCATTGAGTCCCTTGCCAGTTTTCTTTTCCTGGCTACTCACCAGGCTTAGAATGTATTCTCTCTCTTACTCCATTACAGAGGAAGCCTAGTCTTTGGAAAATTAGTATTTAATTTACAAGGTCCTACGGTTGCTTATTTTACTAATAAGCCCATTTGAGCAATAAGGGAAATTCTTTAATGACTGCAATTAACAATTACTTCTACCTTCAGTTTCTTGGTCTCTGTTACTGCAGTAACATTAGCCATGTGAGGAGATCGTCAAGCCATCAAAGGTTGTTGGGATAAAGTATAAGGGACCACTGAGCTCTGATATTCAGGGTATGTGCACGATTCTTGTTGCATTGTTCAAATGAATGTGGTCTTAGATCCTGCCCCAAGACTGCAGTCAATCTACTTGGCTGTAATAGACAGTGCTCCCTTGGCTGATATGACTCAGTAATTCTGACCATAATGGCTTTCTGCTGCTCTATATTTAGTAGCACTTACTCTTGGGCTTAGTTATTGCTATCTTATTTTTCTCACCTTCTGAGAATTAGCTGTTGGTTGCAGGTCATTCTTCCTATTAAAAATAGGCACTTAGAAAACTATCACCAATATTAGTCAGTCTGGTATGGAAAGACATTTTGAAGTGCCAGAAAGATAGCCTGTCTGACATGCCAACACGGTTTTTCTTACTGCCTCAGCAGTTTCACATTACAGGAACTAGTAATACTTGAAGTAGCTTTACTACTGTTCATAGAAATCTGTTCAGCCCTTGGGCCCTTGTATCTGCTGCAAAATTCTTCCCCCACCCCACCAGGTTGTGCTGCTTTCCTTTTCCTTAGATACTGATTCCTGTGGCACTCTACTGTGTGATGGTCTTTTCACATTGGCTGTGGCCCAGGTCATCATCTATCTACCCTGTGTTCTCCTTTCCAAATGCCTTATGTAGATGTTTGGAAGACACAGGTTCTTGGGTTGCTCTCCTGGGGTAGAGCTGAGTCTTTTGGACCTATGCTATGTAAGTGGCCTGAAAGAAATGGTCATACCTGGAGGAGATGCTGCCCAATATCAAGTAAACAATTATCTTCAGGCAGTCTGGGATGCAGGTAAGTGCTACATGTCTCTCCATGGTACCGTTATGATGAGGATAATGTTAGAATATTAGACCTTTGGAATGGTCCAATTTCCAAATGCCTTCTCTATAGTTGTTTTGTAAATATACCAATATAAAGGCATATATAGAAGAAACGTGTCAAGAAATACAGACCAGACCCCTGGGTCTGGTGGCAAGGTATGGGTATGTTTTACTGCATGTGTAGCAGCTTAGTGCTTTGTGGCACATTGTAAGTGCTCAGTAAATGTTCATTGCTGCTATTATCATTACTAGTATTATTATTTAGAATTCAATGGGAGAAGTTAGTGTAGAGATTTCTCAGGATAGAATGTACTCGTTAAAATCTGTAATTTTTTTTTAATTGTAGAGATTTACTTTAAGGCTATAAACAAACTGTCTCTAGTTAAAACAAGGAGCTACTTCTTTCTATAGCTTAGTCCTAATACAATAGTGCGACATTATTAATTGCATTCAGTCTTAGCGGTCAGTAAGTAGGACTGTTCTTATCAACTTGTTAGGGCATCATGAAATGCTTTGCCTACCCAGGACCCATTCCACTGGATTAAGCAGTTGGTATAGGAGGATTACTAATAGATCATTCCTTCTGTAATGTTGCTAAAGTTATATAAATTCTTATGTGTATGTTTGTAAATTGTTAAAATTTTTTTTCATTTTATTTTAAAACATCCTACGAGGAGCCTCCCCTACTTGAATTGTAAGACTGGTTTGGACATTCTTCATAATATTTAACTTGGGTTTTCTTTTTCTTAATTATACTGCATGATCTCTAAATAATTCTTCCTTCTCCTGGGCAAGAGTACCTCCCAAATATTTATACATATCCGTGTTTATTTTCTTGCAGTTGAATTGGCAATGATCATGGACCGTTTGTATGGTGGTGTCTGCTATGCTGGCATTGATACAGACCCAGAGCTGAAGTATCCCAAAGGTGCTGGCCGTGTGGCATTCTCCAACCAGCAGAGTTACATTGCGGCCATCAGTGCTCGCTTTGTGCAACTCCAGCATAATGACATTGACAAACGGGTAAGCAACTCTTTAGGGTGGAATTGCTGTGCAAGAGAAATGAAGTTTGTTTTTGGGTCCCTGGGAAGAAAAGCACCTTGTGATTATAAGGGAGCAGCTCAACCTTGCATGGCATTGGTCCTTGGGTCCATCTAGGCTGCCTGAAAAAGAGAACACCCTTGGTATTTAAGGTGTTAATGAATCTTCTGCCTCACCCATCCCCAGAGTGATGTTACACTTATGAAAATAACCCTGCAGAATTTAGCGTACCAAGCTAGTGCTGTTTAAAAGATGACGCTAACAGTGCATTAACAGAGGTTGAGAGCTGGTGACCTGCTTGACCTACATAGTGCTCTTAAAACAAACAATCTTGGATTAACATTTAAATGTTTAGGAGTATACAAAAACTATTGAACTGGTTTCTTTTAAAATTGTGAGATCACACATGGTTGCAATAATTGGACCCAAATAGCTGCTTCAGTCTCTACTTCAACTCCCGCCAGTTCTCCTGTTCACACCATATGTGCATATGTATTACATGTCACTTTTTTCATTGGTGTTACCTGCCTGACCTCTAGAGGCATTGAATGTGCTACCGCTGATCATGCGAGGGCATGAGGACAGTTGGGGTAGCTCACACCTGTAATCCTAGCACTTTGGGAGGTCGAGGTGGAAGGATCACTCGAGGCCACATGTTTAAGACCAGACTAAGCAATATATTGAGACCTCATCTCTACAAAAAATAAATTAGCCAGGTGTGGTGGTGCATGTCTATAGTCCTAGCTACTCAAGAGGCTGAGATGAGAGGATCATGTCAGTCAGGAGTTTGAGGTTTCAGTGAGCTATAATGATACCACTGGTCTCTAGCCCAGGCAACAGAGCCAAGACCCTGTCAAAATAAATAAATAAAAATAAAGAGAGTGGCCAGGTGCAGTGGCTCACACCTGTAATCCTAGCGCTCTGGGAGGCCAAGGCAGGAGGATTGCTTGACCTCAGGAGTTCGAGACTAGCCTGAGCAAGAGCGAGACCTTGTCTCTACTAAAAATAGAAAGAAATTAGCTAAACAACTAAAAATAGAAAAAATTAGCCGGGCATGGTGGCTAGTGCCTGTAGTCCTAGCTACTTGGGAGGCTAAGGCAGGAGAATTGCTTGAGCCCAGGAGTTTGAGGTTGCTGTGAGCTCGGCTGATGCCACGACACTCTAGCCCAGGCAACAGAGTGAGACTCTGTCTTAAAAAAAAAAAGAGAGTGCATGAGGTGGGGTTGTAGGGAGCTGGTGTGCTCAGTTGGTTTTATAGATAGACATGGGTTGAAATCCCGTAAGTCCCAGCTCTGCCACTATTTAGAAGCTTGGGAAAATGGAAGGTGGTAGGAACTAATCTGGGACCTATGCTAATATACATGAAAAGAACAAGGAGGAAAATAGCATCATGTCTTGAACAACTGCCTATGCAATTGTACAGTGGCTATTAATACCTCCCTTAAAGGATGTTCTTGGGGCATACACTGAACTGGAATTAATAAAGTAGTAAATATATTCTATTGTGAAGTTTCACCTATACTCTCTACAGTCAACTTTGACTAATTTTGTGTAGCAGACAGGTGTCTTAGGAGGTGAAAATTTCAATTGGTGATGGATTTTTCATATTCGAGAAGATTATACTCTTGCTAAGACATGTATCTGATCAAATTACAAAAGCCAGTGCTTAGAATAAATATTCTGTTTGCTACATCACTGGACTCCTTAAGAGTAAGTGGTAGTGGTTTCTCTGTATTTTTAATTAAAATCATTAAAATAATTTTTTTTTCAAATTTTGAAACACTCTTTAAATTAATGGAGGCTCAAAGAGGTAATGAAGATTCAACTCCATTCTTGGTTTTCAAGTACCCATGGCCTTTTATAGCAGTAATCTTCCTAAAAGACTACAAACTCCATGAAGAGAGGCATGGTGTCTGTCTCATTCTCTTGATTCAGTCACAGATGTTTGATAAACCTTTGTTGTATTAACACATGGTGCTACATGGAGGGTTCTTTTACCCACTGCTGCTGCTTTGGTAGACTTGCTTGTTCCTGTATATTTGGGAGCCTGGTATACCAGATTCCATTACATTGAGACTGCTATTATACCCATCACTGGTAATAAACTCAGGCAATAAACTTAACCTGAAGAGCCTTACGTTCTCATCTGTATGGAAATAGCTTTCTTTGTTCCTCTCTGAGCCATAACTAGTGACTGTACAGCAGATAGATCCTGGAGATGATAAAAGAGAACCTAGGGGAGGGCTCAATTTCCCCATGCTTCTACCTTGCCTTTGCCCTCACCCTACAACCCCTAGCCTGTTCCTTAATAGAGGGAAGTACACTTGCCCCAGGGATTATAGTTGTTTTGGAGGCCCTTTAAGAATCACAATATATTTAGATACTGTTTGTTTTTTTGCCTACCCCTACTGCTAGGTTCAGGCCCTCAGTATTTCTTCCCATAAGATTTAAAACTAGGTAATAAAAGAGAGAAATGGCTTTGTGTTTGTTAATATGATTGTAGGCCATGCTATGAAAATGTGTTTGGAACATCAAACCTCACAGGAAAGCCATTGATTATTTTCTGTCCACTATATTTGGGTTAACCATACCTTCCATATCGTAGAGTAGACCTCAATAAATATTTAGGGTAGCAGCTAGCTGTTGGAAAGAGTGTGGAGTTTGAAGCTAGAACAGATTCCCATACATGTTAACGTTTGCTGCACCAGTTACTGGTGACCCCAAGCAGGTTACTTAATGCCAGGAGCCTCAGATCCTCATCTATAGCTCTTTCCTGAAGATAGTCTGCAGATTAAATGAGGGATTTGAGGACTGAAAAGCCCTACAGCAGTTGGACAGACATTTAAGCCACCACTTTCTGGTTAACAGTATTCATCTAGCTACAAATGTACAATATGTATGTATTTTTTTAGTCACCTCTGTAAGTGACCATGCACTTGATGTCATTAATATTATATAGCTAGAATTGCTTGAATTGCTCTGCTAAAGATGTAGCGAAAAGGTATGCTGGTTAGTGAAAAGTGGGCCCAGAGTCAGATAGACTGAGTCTAGATCTGGTCCTATTCCACATGGGGTTATATGACCTTGGGCAGGTCACTTAAATTCTGAGCTTCAGTGTACAATCAGACAATAGTAATAGCCTGCACATCCCTTGAGATTGTTGAGAAGCCCAGCAGAGATACTGTACAAGACAGCAGTATGTACGGTGTCTGTGTGGTGGGACTGTGGGCACAAAAAACGCTTCCTTCCACGTGGTGTTAAAAAGAGCCCATCAGTTCCTTCAGTGCCCTGGGGTGAGAGTCTTCTGGGTGGGAGCATTGGAAATCATTTCAAGTGGTAGCATCCCTTCCCTCCCTTTTTCCCCTCAGGGCCCAGCTCCATCTTCTTGTTCTTTGTTTGCCCTGACCACTATGGAGACCATTTTTTACTACATTATGGAAGATGGAAGCCAGCTTCCATCTTTAGTTGAGCTCCTTTTTCACTGTTCAGCTGTGAACATTACACTTCTTTCCCTCAAACTGTTTCTCTGTCCCCTTCTTGTTTTCTTCTCGCTTTGAATATAGCCAGCAATACCTTATTATTTTGCCTCTTGTATTTTGAGCCTCTATTAACTTCACCCTTCATAGATGCATTTTTAGGTTCAGTCATAGTTTTATTTTTATTCATCTTTCTCCCAAAGCTTAAATTTGAGCTTTCCGGAGAGCTCCTGTTATATATAAACACATTAGTATTTCCTTAGGTTATACCTTTTTTTCCTCAGAAAAAATGACTGTCTCCTCATGATTGTCTACAGAGAATTTCTGTCTTTAGTCAGACCTTGTTTCCTCCAGGTGTTTAGCAATAATCTCATAGCAAAGATTCTAACTTGCTGGGCTAAAAGTCAGGAACACATGTCCACCTGAACCCACAATCCCTTTTCCTTGCTATTGAAAATTCCAAGGCGCTACAGTCATTCTTTCCTTCCTTCCTTCCTTTTTATTTTGTAAAATTTTTTTAGCTTAATCAAGTGAGGCAGTGGGAGTAGAGAAGGAACAAAGAAATCTGTAACTGGTTGTGATCAGTTAGTTGTAAACACCACTGCACTCAGACTAGCACTTTTAAAAAAATTGTTTGGAGGCATTTGTTTACTTTCCTAAATCAACAGTCTTGGATTATTATGTCATGATTATAAGTAGCTAAGTCTTATGTTTAATATCTCCTCAGGAAAACATAGCACTATTAAGTACTATGGCATCCTATAAGGAACTTCAATCTTTCTTTTTTTTTTTTTTTTTTTTTTGAGACAGAGTCTCGCTCTGTTGCCCGGGCTACAGTGAGTACCGTGGCATCAGCCTAGCTCACAGCAACCTCAAACTCCTGGGCTCAAGCAATCCTCCTGCCTTAGCCTCCTGAGTAGCTGGGACTATAGGTGTGCACCACCACACCTGGCTAATTTTTTCTATTTTTAGTTATCTGGCTAATTTCTTTTATTTTTAGTAGAGATGGGATCTCACCGTTGCTCAGGCTAGTCTCAAACTCCTGAGCTCAAGTGATCCTCCTGCCTCAGCCTCCCCTAGTGCTAGGATTATAGACGTGAGCCACCGCGCCCAGCCTGGAACGTCAATCTTCGGTAGCTTTAACTCCTTCCTTCTGATGTGAGCCTAGAGTTGCCTTCAAACCAGTTCCTTGACTTTTTAAAATAGCATCAAGTTTCTATTACCTTTCTACTCGAAGGCGCCTTCTTCGCTGTCTGCATCATTACAAATGTAAATTCGGGGGAATCAGTGAATTTTTAAAACTATACATGGCATTTTAAGGGCCACTTCCTGTTTGCAGCCCTTATTCCTTAAGGAGAGTGGAGAGGGCCACCTGCAGAGCAGCAATACCTGGCCATCAGGTCAGACAGTTCTTTAAGTGTGGAAGTCCTAGGACCATATGAGGTGTGTGCTTGGACATTGCACCTTCCCCATGTACATTGTTGGGAGAGACACGAAGAAGAAATTGACTGGTATATTCCTTTACCTCTTTTGTATCCAACTAAGTTTTTTCAAAAATGACGTCTCTTTTGAGGGTTTATGTTTATTTTTATTGCTGCTCTTGGCTAAACTTTTAGGTGGAGTGGTTTATGGAGTAAATACAGCCTTTATAGATTTGATTTCTTCTTACCATCTTAGAGACTTTTTGACTTTCTATGAATATAAAATATGTCAATATGCAACATGTATGGGAACAGTTGATCCTATGGATTTGGCACTTTTATCTCTGCTATCATTTCGCTCATCCATAATACCTTTAAGGAAAAGGGGTTTTGTTTGTAACATCTTTATTGAGATGTTTTTTGGTATTCACATATCATACAATTCACCTTGTTAAAATGTACAGTTATATCATTATATTTATGTAATCATGCAACCATCACCACAGTCGATTTTAGAATATAGAGGTATTTTTGTTCTTTTTTTTCCCTTTTTCACTTTCCCTCCCCTCATTATAGAGGTATTTTAATGCATAGCCTTCAAGTCTGCAATAAGAGGATCAATTGCACAATAGCAACAATAGGGTAGTGGTGGGATACACACTGCATTTATCCTCTGTAAACACTCAGCTCGTTATAGAGAGAGGATCCTGCATATTTAACTTGCACTCTTCAAAGTCACAGGAACAAAGTAGCCCAAGCTGTTGGGGCAAACTTCTGAACCCTACTGCAACTGTGATTAGAATCCCCTTTGTTGAAGCAGGTTGATAAGTCTACACATCAGCAACTTTTTGTTGTGGCATGTCTAGCCACAGGAAGACTAGGAGAGGTGAAGGGGGCTTCTACTAGTAGTTCCTCTTAGAGATGCCATGATCTTAACTTTGCTGCTGCTACCCAGGGATCTGAATGGGACTGCCTTGGCATATAGCAGGCACTCAATAATGTGTACAATAAATTAGGATAATATCTCAGAAGCAAGGACTGGAAGCAACTATGGATGGCTCTCAAGGATACTGGACATCCAGAGTAGCTTCCTCTTTGGTCTCTCCAATCCAATTTTTTTTTTTTTTTTTTTGAGACAGAGTCTCTCTGTCTCCCCGGCTAAAGTACAGTGACATTATCATAGCTCGCTGCAACCTCAAACTCCTGGGCTCGGACGATTCTCCTGCCTCAGCCTCCAGAGTAGCTGGGACTACAGGCACATGCCACCACGCCCAGCTAATTTTTCTATTTTTTGTAGAGATGATGTGTTGCTCTTGCTCAGGCTGGTCTTGAACTCCTCAGTTCAAGCAATCTTCCTGCCTCGGCTTCCCAGAGTGCTAGGATTACAGGCGTGAGCCACCAGACCCAGCCCCCAGTTCAACTTTATCCCATTTCCAATTAGTTTTTTACATAGCAACCAGAGTGATCTTTTTATAATCATAAGTTGAATCATCTTTCCCCTCCGTTAAACCTTTTGATTATGATCTACTGCCCTTAGGATAAAGGTCAAAGTCTTTAAAATTGCCTAAATGACCCTTCATGTACTATGTACTTCTGCTTTGGCACTACCTTCTCCCTTCCTTATCTTGTGCCAGCTATAGCTGGCCTTTTTTTCTCTATTTCTCAGGGTCATGATACATACTGGTGTCTGTTGCCTATACCTACTGTTCCTTCAGGTCTCAGCTTAATCGTGATGTTTTTAGGAATCCTTTCTTCATTAGAGCTTACACCTCCACCATAGACTGTGTCATAATACACATCTACCATTCCTTTGTGGCATTAATTGCCACTGTACTAAAATAATGCTTTGTTTAATGTCCATCTACTCTGTTAGAGTATATAATCCATGAAGACAATAGCTGTGTCATTGTTAAGCTACTGTATACTTAATACCTGACACATAGTGGACACACATTAATTATTTCTGAATGATGAATGAGTCAGTTATTGAATGAATGCTGATTGTTTGAGAGGTGGCCCAGATGAGAAGCCCTTCTATACCGTCTTTCGGCATATCCAACTGTCCACCAGAGGGCACTTTGCACAGCTTTCCTTTTCTACTTAATCAAGAATACTCACTTGAATAATAAATTTAGGTTTGGCTATTTAGAATATCAAAAAGTGTTCTTTGGCACTTATAGTATACAAAAGTTGGATTTAACCTTAGGCATGACCTGATCCAACACCCTTTGTTTTGCAACAAGGGAGAATGTAGGAGAGGTTTGGAGACTTTCTCAAGATACCTGTCAATTAAGGGCAGAGCTGTCTCTGCTTGTTGAACTCCCTTCCTGAGTTTTGCTGCCCATCCAGGGACTAAGGTTTCCTTAAACCCACTTCTTCCATGAACTCCTTTTTCCATTGACCTGGATTAGGAATCTCTGAGATTATGGTTCCCTTGTTGAATTTTATATATGTTTCAATATTTCAAATAACTTTTCAGGAACATATATTGCATGGAACAGGGCACATCTGTAGTTTGTCAGGATTTTCTAATATGTCTAAGTCATTTTGAATGTTAAGAAAATTACTTTGAAATTTTTCTGTGCTTTTGCAATTTTTTTGCTCTTTTCATTTTAATGTTAAGTCTTCACGTAAAACCTTTTCGAAGTCAGTGTGAGCCAATGCAACTTCACTGGATCATAACATGTAATGAAAATGTTTGGCATTTTTAATGTCATAGTGACCCTTGTTACAAAACATTATTTTTATAAATGACAAGATGCAATTCACACCTCAGTTTTTACTTCCAGGAAATCAATTAAGGTTTACATTATGCATATTTTATGGCTCATGTTCACTAGTTTTTGGCCAATTGGTAATTTGTTCCTGTGTTGACAATGTCAAGGTTGCATGACATATTCAGCACACAGTTCTCAGCGTTTCTTCTGTCTTAGCATACAAGAGGCGATGATACACTATTGTGGGCAACAGGGGCTCCCCAGAACTCTAATAATGTGAGACACTTATAGATGTGCCCATTATTGTGTAAGGGGGGAAAGGATATACCCCATGCCCACCCTTGTCCCCAACCTGCCAGAGAACCATTGTTTTTTGTTTTGTTTTGTTTTTTGAGACAGAGTCTCCCTATTGCCCAGGCTAGAGTGCTGTGGCGTCAGCCTAGCTCACAGCAACCTCAAACTCCTGGGCTCAATCGATCCTCCTGCCTCAGCCTCCCGAGTAGCTGGGACTACAGGCATGCACCATCATGCCCAGCTAATCTTTTCTATATAGTTTTAGTTGTCCAGCTAATTTCTTTCTATTTTTAGTAGAAACAGGGTCTTGCTCTTGCTCAGGCTGATTTCAAACTCCTGATGTTGAGTGATCCTCCCACCTGAGCCTCCCAGAGTGCTAGAATTACAGGTATGAGCCACCGCGCCAAGCCAGAACCATTGTTATAGTAAAAAGGAATATTGGCTTACAAATTGGGAGATCTGGGTCTATTCCTAGATCTTTTCCCAATCATGGTGTGACCTTGGGCAAGCTAAATAACTTTTAGAGGCTTGATTTCGTGTCCTATGGTAGTAAGAACACCAGCCTACCTCTTAGTTTATTGCATAAACAATGAAAGATGAAAAAGTGCTTTGGGAAGTTATTAGGCTTTATGGATATTGATTTGTATTATTGCTGAACCTAGCCTATTTAAATTGTGCTATTGCCTAATCATATTATCCAAGGCTAATTGTTGGGTTTTTTTTTTTTTCCTTTTAAAGTAAACTTTCAGTTTCACTAAGAATCCTTAATACAAGGAAAATGAAGTAGTTGAGGTCGACATTTAAAAAAAATGTAACATAGGTGCCAATCTACCAATATACATACTAGTTGGATGTTAGTCAAGACACAAATGTAGAGACTTTTAGGTTCCTTTTATAGATGTAAACATTTGGGTACATTTTCCATTTAAAGTATTGAAGATTTAATTCTCTTTATTCTAGAAAGATATTGGTGGTTTTTACCAATATCTTTTATCTGATAATGGAAAGATTTTGGACCTGAAGTGGAACATAGGTTAGGCTTAAATTTTGCTTGTATTCCTTTGAACAGTATTTCTGTACAAAACTGGAAGAGTTTAAAGTATTTAAACACAATAAGGGCAAAAGATGGTACATGTACTAATTCTTGCTGTTTTAATAGTATTTTTATTTATTTTTTATTTTATTTTTTATTTTTTTGAGATAGAGTCTCACTCTGTTGCCCAGGCCAGCATCAGCCTAGCTCACAGCAACCTCAAACTCCTGGGCTCAAGCAATCCTTTTTCCTCAGCCTCCCGAGTAGCGGGGACTACACGCATGTGCCACCGTGCCTGGCTAATTTTTTCTATATATTTTTAGTTGTCTGGCTAATTTCTTTCTACTTTTAGTAGAGACGGGCTCTTGCTCAGGCTGGTTTCTTACTCCTGACCTTGAGCAATCCTCCCTCCTCGGCCTCCCACAGAGCTAGGATTACAGGCGTGAGCCACCACGCCCAGCCCTTAATAGTATTTTTAGAAGTGATACCAAATGAACACTTAAGATATGAAAGTGTTGCTAAATCCAGTTTTCTTTGTTACTGAAGTCTAGGTCACTTACCTATGAAGGATTTTTGTAGTGAAAAATGAGATTATTAAAATTGGGATCTCTTTTTACATGTATAGTTTTCTATTCCTTTGTCTACTCTGTGTGGTCATGAGCAAAATTGTAAAGGGTAGAAGCAGTCGAATCTCCCTTAGGTGAGCAAAAACATATGATTTGATTCATATTATTAATTTGTTTACAAAAATCTGAAACACTCCCCAACCCTCTATTGTTTAGCACAAATTGGTCATGTTTCTCTTAAAAATTTAAGTCATCTGTTTATATAACTTTAAATATGTCATGCAGTTGACATTGATTATAGTCTCTCAATTCAGCCCACAGAAACCTTTTTACTAATAGAAGGGATACTTGACTAGAATCAGCCAATCTGGGGTGTTAGTCTTGACTGTACCATTTGCTATATAGCTTGAAGGAAGAATGTGTATGTGTGTGTATGGTATGTGTGGGTAAATGATAGTGCTTTTGAAAACTTTAAAGCACTCTGTCAATATACTGATAGCACTGATAACATTGATTTATGTGAAACTGTAGATAACTAATATTTGAGCTCTTCTGAAAGATGCTTATTAAAAACAATCTAATTGGAATTCTAGGTGATAAAGGGACTTAAATATTATAGGCAAGATAGGAATAAAGTTGGTTGGTTATTTGAGTTGTTTTAAACAGGAGGAAGAGTTCTCAGTAGGCAGGTCTACCCTACCCAGGAATCTGTCCCTAGAACTAGTTCCCCTACATTTCCTAAAGTATGCTCCGTAAAACATGAGTCTCTTAGGATTTTAATATCTATTGTATTTAAGAAAATATTTTTCTGAGTCAAATGAGTTTGGAAATGCTTGCTTAAAGAAAGTTAGGCTGCTTTATTCTAGGACATATTAGAATCTTTTATATACTAATCTTCATTGTGAATATCCAAGAAATAGACAGTATGTAATTTTTCCCAATATTTTTCGTTTGTCATGGAAAAATGTACCACCTCTCTTGGAAATAATGTTATAGGAAACTCAGTTGAGAAAACACTGTGCTTTCAGCATCTTTCCTTTTTTTCATGCTCAAATTCCGAAGCTTAATATAACAGTTAATTGTTTTTCTTTTTCTCTGTCCGTTTTTTCCAGATATGTCCCACCCACCATATTTTTTCTATCTTTAGAGGATGTGGAGTAGGGCAAGGAAATAGCAGCTGCATACCCATGATGGGGGTATGGCATTGAAGTTGTGGTTGTTATTCATAATTCTTTGTCTTTTTATCGAGATTATCTATTGCATCTTTCTAAAATATTATCTAAAATGGCTCTATATAAGAAGGAAATATAGCTTGAAATCAGTATACCATTCATAAATAATGTGCCGTTGACTCTATTTCAGGTTAATTTTGAGGACCAGAGAGACTGACTTTCACTTAGACAATTTGGGGTTTTCTAATACTATGTATTTAAAGAACATTGTGATAGCTAAGCCATAGTATATAATATTTGCTTTGAATAGCACCCATTTTTTATTTAATGGTATGTTATTCATTGCATCTTTCTTTGCAGGCACCTTAAGTACTTCACATATTTAATCTGTTTCTCTCTCTTTACTGGACACATATTGGGCCTGACTTTGCTAGACTACCAAGGGCTTTATATTTTTAGCTTGCATGAAAATTAATATGACTTAGGAACCATACTGATAGAAGTGCTGTTAATACTATACCTTGTCCCTGGCCACAGCTAGAATATATAAAATGACTTACTAGCAAAAGAAGTGAGGGTGATGACCTGTTCCCAGACTATTTCTGCTCTGTTCCTTAGTCTGGGACTCCTACAACTCAGACTTTATCTTGCGGCTCTTACTGCCCCTTACCTGATCTGGCTTGAAAGCTTCCTAGCTATAGCTGTGTCTTATTTGACCCTTTGAGAGGAAGCAATACCCAGAAATGAGTTCAAATATTGTCTGAACTAATCCTACCTGGGCTTATTTTCAAGCACTGGGAGTCTCAGAGCCATTGACTAGAAATAGTTTTTTAAAGGAAGTTTGGGTCATTTAAAGAAAGATAAAGATCTTCTTTGAATGGAGTGGAACCCTTTTTTGTCCAGGCTCTGCTTCAGTCTTTTCTTTTCTTTTCTTTCTTTTTTTTTTTTTTTTTTTTTGAGACAGAGTCTCGCTTTGTTGCTCAGGCTAGAGTGAGTGCCATGGTGTCAGCCTAGTTCACAGCAACCTCAAACTCCTGGGCTCAAGCAATCCTACTGCCTTGGCCTCCCGAGTAGCTGGGACTACAGGCTTGTGCCACCATGCCTAATGTGCTAATTTTTTCTATATATATTAGTTGGCCAATTAATTTCTTTCTATTTGTAGTAGAGATGGGGTCTCGCTCTTGCTCAGGCTGGTTTCAAACTCCTGACCTTGAGCAATCTGCCCGCCTGGGCCTCCCAGAGTGCTAGGATTACAGGCGTGAGCCACCGCGCCTGGCCTCTCCTTCAGTCTTGACCCCTGATTTCTCCTGTTCTGTTCTATCTTTTCATGTCTCCTGTGATCATTTTTAATATGAAAATTTATTAGAGTGATTAAAATCTTCTCATATTTGAGTATAGAGGTTGTTCATGGATAAGTAATCAGAAAAAGGTCATCACCTTTTTTCTAAGTAGTTATCTCGGTAGAACATTGAGGTTCCTTAACTGTAGGAGTCAGGTGATATCAGTCAGCTTGTAGATTTTTAGTGAGTGCTTATTCCTACTTTTAAGAGCTGGTCTAAACCCCTCATAGGGTAGGAGAAACAGAGGCCTGTGAGGATGTGATATAGCCAGGGTGCCCTGCACCTCTATGCTCTGTGGGAGTAGTGCCATGACGGTTACACATTTCACAGACTTTTAACAAAGTTTTTGCTCTTTGTTCTCCGCCTAATACACTCTTCTGCTATGGGCACTTGGTTTTGGGCTGATTTATACCCATACTTCCAGCCCCATTCCCAAGTAGCCTGGCAGGAAACCAGACTAGAGAGTGAATCTGTGGACTGTGCAGGATACTGTCAGCTGGTGTGCCCGTGTTTCATTAGGAAGTTATCTTAAGGCTAAACAGAGCACTGTCAGATCTCTTTACATGCTGTACACATATGGCAGAAGCGTTGACACAGAAACCCTGCTGTATAACAATACGCAGGTTTTGAACTGTTGGAAAGGCACAGGGGCAATTTTAAAACTGTCCCCTAACACTTGAAAATATGAAAAATGATAAGTCTCATCCTTTGTAAAGTAAAAAGAAAATAAAATCCAAACTGTTTCCCCTATGATTTTTTTTAATCTATCCCAGATTGCTTCTAAAATTAATAACTATAAATTTGCTATATTTGGGAGGTTGTGGATAACTTTGTTGCTAGGGAAAAGTTCTTTTTTTGTTGCTACTTTAATTCCCTAGGCATCTGTCATTTGCTTTCTAAACAGCAGGATTCCAGCTCATAGTCAATTGAAAAACTAAAAATTTATGTTTAGACATTCTTAGTATTGTCTGCCAGTGGACCTGCTTTCGACACTGTGTTTAGTGGGAATGTTAATGAGTTTACTGTGTTTTTTTAGGCCCGGATAGATGTACTTTGTGACACATGCCGAGATTATGAGCACATTATGTTTGAAAGTTTTAGCATACCAAATAGAATGGGCTTCCCAAGAAGCCATGTTGTTCCAGATGAGAGGAAATGGCCTACTAAGAGAGCCAAGGCCCTTTCATGGGATGCCCAGGCTTACACACTAAGGCCAAATCTAGAAACACAGACACTTATACCCAACCTGTCATTTATTTTTTTTAACTTTTTATTTTTATTTATTTATTTATTTATTTTAGAGATGAAGTCTTGCTATGTTGCCCAGGCTGGGCTTGAACTTCTGGGCTTAAGAGATCCTCCCACCTCAGCCTCCCAAGTAGCTGGGATTACAGGCACAAACCACCATGCTGGGTTCAACCCTTAATTTTTTAAACACTTTTCCCTTAAGTAGTTTGAAAACTTCAAGTTTTCAGTGCTGTTCTTTTTCTAGCCATAGCATAGTATGTTAAAAAAAAAAACCACTTAGATGCATTATTACTGATCTCTTATTTGACTCTAAAGATTCATAGTTTGTGGCTTTGAGCTGAATTTTGACAGACAAAACCCAGATGAGATTTCAAACTGTGACTTGAACTGATTCTAAACGGACTCATGATAAAGCACTGAGGGTCCCAAATGTACTGTTTAAATGAAGCCATCATAGATTAAATGTAATTTATCACTCTTATTTGAGGTGATATGTTCCCTTAGATTTTCTCAGATCTCAGGAATTTATTTTATAATACAGTGAACTGAAGTTGGAATTTTCCCTTATTGGTTAGAAAAAGTATTCTAACCTTCCTTTTAGAAATGCTCTGTCTTGACGGAGTCATACATTTGCAACCCTCTTAACTAGTACCTTGATTACCCAGTATGGAGGACATTATCTGTCATGACATGTGAGCGCTGGTTAGTTTGTGTCTAAATTAGCCCTTTTGTGTTTTTTTTTAGATATTGAAGATTTTGTGTCAATAGCTTGCTTACGTTGTCATTAGCTGATTTCTTACATCTCTTTATCATTGATAGCTATGATTTGTGGTCTGATCTGTCCAAGTAGCCTAGTGAGTTAAAAAATTCAAAGAAATTAAATTCTTCATTACCAAAGTATACCTCTTTAACCAATATAACTCCTTGCTAAGAGCTGTCAGAATATTTCTGAACATGTAGTATATTGAGTTCACACTGAACAGTGACTGTTGAGGAATTTTAGAGTTTCTGCTTCTAATCCTGGAAATGCTCGGTATCTAGGGCTATATTGTAGATGTCTCTATTGAGAATTATGGGCCAGTACTATGTAGGATCTCCAAGTGAGTCAGGTCCCTCTGATGGTGTCACATCCTTCTAAAGTGTGGTGCTCAGGGACCAGGTATGGTGGCTCATACCTGTAATCCTAGTACTTTGGGAGGCCTAGTTAGGAAGATCACTTGAGGCCAGGAGTTCAAGTCCAGCATGAGCAATATAGGAAGGTCCTATCTCTACAAAAAAAATAATAAAATGGCCTGGCATGGTGGTGTGCGCCTATACTCCTAGCTACTTGAGAGACTGAGACAAGAGGATTGCTTGAAGCCAGAAGTTTGAGGTTGCAGTGACCTATGGCCATGCCACTGCACTCTAACCCAGGCAACAGAGTAAGACCCTCAAAAAATATCTCAAAAAATAAAGTGTTGTGCTGGGAATAGAAAACCAGACTTGAGATTTCTAACCCAGTGTACAGCTGGCTTTCCTTTCCTCTGGTTATAAAGCCTGATGTTGCCATAGCCCATCATAGCATTTGGCCTGGATCTCTGGGTATCCTGAAGGGGAAAAAAGAGTACTCACTCAAACCCCAGTATCCAGTAGTTCATACACACTCCAGTGTGATTATGAGAGCCCTCCCCTTAAAGCCAAGAGATGGATCCAACCTCAGGGCTGATGTTTTCCATTCAGGTAGCCCCATGGTACTTCTCACCTTCTCTTCTCTCTTATTAGAGTTCTATAACATCACCATCCAGAACAAGTATTCTCTTGTTTGACCTCTGTTTGCTGGATTTATTTTAAGCACAGAGGTTCCCATGTCTTTGTCTCTTTCTTCAGATATAGCATGGCAACCTGTACATCTTCTCTTCTGCCCCTTACACCCATGATCTCTAGTTTATTGTTTCCCTTACAACCTGCAACAAATCCTTAGATTAGGTTTATTCTTATGTCAGCCGCCTCATATTCCTAATTCTTAGAGTTCAAGCCTTGCTTGCATGTGCTTCTGTTTGACTATATCGTCCTTATACCTTGTATTTGTGTTGCCAATTTTTGTGACCAGATGCAAGCCTTATATTTATCCCTGTTAAATTAGATGCAAGCCTTATATTTATCCCTGTTAAATTATATCTCTTCACTTGCGCTCTTTTGCCAGCTTATCTACTCTGACTCCATTTTCTGAAATCCTTGCTTCTGCTTGGCTTCCAGGCGCACCTGTAAGCATGCCTTACTTGCCTTGGGATGGCTACATATCTGACTGACTGATTTGGTTCTTCCTGCCACCAAAGGGCAGATTGTGACAGGGGCCAGTCTTTGGCTGTCCTTAATACACCCTTTAGCACATAATTCAGACTAAGCCTGACCTTGGGCCAATGCCTCCCCTCTCATTACTACAATCTTTCAGGTCCAAGGAGAGGGAATTCTGCACCCGTGAATAGTTTATGGTCTCCCTAGTATCTCCTCCCTGCCACTAAGAGCTGTTCAGCTTTTGCTTTATTTACTTTAGGAGGTCAATTTGTTGCTTGATAGCAAAATGACTGCAGACATATTTTCTCTAGAAACAAAATAATTAAGCATTGATATCTGTTTGTTAAAGTATGACTTTGTCTATGTCATTCTAAATATATTATTCTCTTTTTCTTCTGTAGCCACTTGTCCAAGTCTCCATACCAATCTTTATCCATAGTGGTTACCAGTTCATCAATAAATTACACATATTTTTTTGTATCCCTGAGTGTGGTCATCTCCATTAGTTATGAATCCAAGAGTCTCTATGCAGGTAGTTCTCATCTCTTCTGCCTGCAGGGCCCTTTGAAGCAGAGGGTCAGCTTGGCAATGTGATCAGCTTTGCATGGGTCTCTAGTACTTGATCTTTAATCATAGTATAGATCAGTAATGTGATCCCACCAGATCAGTGTCTCCAAAATGTCATGGCTTAATGATACTCCATGTGATTTAGCTGGTTAACAGAGAAACCAGTTTTTATTTTGTTATACATTTGTTTATTGGGGAAGATAGAACTAATCTGAATAGTCTATTGGAATATTAGGTAATAATATAGATGGCATTGGAATATAGCAAAAACTACAAGTGGTTTGGGAATGTCTTTCAGAAACTCTCTTATAGACCCTAAATTATTTTAGAGAAGAACTGTGTCTTATCTTCCATTGTATTTCCGTTTTAATATGGTGGCTGACAAGGAATAAGCACTCTATAAATATTACGCCACTTTGAATCCACCTGAGCCAAAATCAGCCGCCTTTAGTAGGGGAAAACTTAAACACCAAACACCTTCACACGGCTACTTTTCTTTTGTAGATTTAAAGGGTCAGAGATATTGTTTGACTGTTGTTCTTTGAGAGGTTGTAGTAGCTAACTTGCTCATTTACATTTTCATGGTGTGTGTCTTACCTTTGGGTAAGCCTCTACTCTTTAGACACCTTATATACAAGTGTGAGAATAGCTTTGCAATAGTAGTGCCACTCACCCATCTGGAAGACAGCCCTCTGGACGTTTTCAGGAAAAGCCCCTGAAAACACAGTAGCAATACAAAAACCACATCCTTAATTTGTCTGGCTTTATTTAGAGTCGTATTGACTGGCATTTAATGTGCAGCTCTTAGCAAACTTGATTTTCTAGCTTTCCAGTTAAAATGAAAATGTTTGGAAATTGCAAACTTATAAAGGGTGATTAGAAGGTGTTGTCAGAAATGATAGCAGACAGCCAGGTTTTGAAGGGGGTGACAGAAAAAGTGAAAACTGCCCGCTGTACTGTGTTACCTGACACTACTACCATGAAGGACGTTCATAACATCTCTGGCTTAAGTAGGGGCAGAATCAATAGTAGATTTTAGCAAGGTTTTCATTTTAAAAACATCAAAATTCCAGATATTTTGGCACCAAAAAGGAAAAGCCATCAAGTCTCTGGAAAAGTAACTTATAAGGAATCTGTTATTCTCTAAGGAAACTAATAAATAAGGAATCACTGTGTGCCTCTGGCCTACAGGTGGTCATGACAGTTTTCATGACATATCTTCTGAAGTACTGTGTGTTAACTAGATCCCTCAAAACCCCTAAGCCAGTAGGAGCATTGTTACCAAGTTCAGCAAGAAGCCTAACTAGAAGGTGCGATTTTATTCATATTGCATTTTCAAATATCAGCACAAATGTATTACATTTGGTCTGCATTACCTTACATTCTGTTCTGCAGACCTTACATTTGTTCAGCATTTTACAGTTTGTGTCTGTCATTCCACCTTTCCTTAACATCCCTTTGTGGTGGAAATCTTTTCAAGTAAACTGGTGGGGCACATTAAGTCTTCGCGGCTGCATGGTACTCCATGGGGTAAATATACCACATTTTATTCAACCATTTCCCTGTAGGTGGACATTTAGTTTGTTTCTAATTTTTGGCTTCTATGGGAAATTCTGTAGTAGATACACTTTACATGTGTCCTCACGTCTGCTGTCTGTATTTCCAAGCATTGGGATTGCAGTAGTAACAACAACAAAGAGTGGGATTATTGGGTTGAAGAGTATATGTATTTTTAATTTTAAGAATGTGCTGGTTTGCTTTTCAAAAATGTTGTAACAATTCACATTTCTGTCAGCAAATGATAAGACATAGTGACGCTGTTTTAAATGTTTGCCAGTCTGATGAGAATAAAGTGATACTAATTTTCTTTTTCCTGAATACTAGTAAATATGAACATCTTTTTATGGTAATTGACTGTGAATTCTTATGTAAATTATCCTCTACCCATTTTCCCATTGTATGTCTTTTTCTTGCCAGTTAAGAGTTCTTTGCATGGCAAAAATAATAATCTGTGATTTTTTTTTTCCAAGTCCATCATTTGCCCATTGACTTTTCTCATAGTATCTTTGCCATTTAAATGTATTTTATTTTTACATAGTCTAATGTGTTTTCTTCTGAAGCTTCTAGGTTTCTATTCCTTATTAAGATTAGGTCTTGGCCGAGCGTGGTGGCTCATGCCTATAAGCCTAGCACTCTGGGAGGCTGAGGCGGAAGGATTGCTTGAGCTCAAGAGTTTAAGACCGGCCTAAACAAGAGCCAAACCCCATCTGTATCTACTGAAAATAGAAGAATTAGGGCATGGTGGCATGCGCCTATAGTCTCAGCTACTTGGGAGGCTGAGGCAGGAGAATCGCTAGAGCCCAGGAGTTTGAGGTTGCTGTGAGCTGTGCTGACGCCACTGCATTATAGCCTGGGCAACAGAGCAAGATCAGCAACAGAGCAAGACCATGTCTCAAAAAATAAATAAATGAAAGAAAAAATAATTAGATCTCCGCTGCTGTTAATTTGGGCATGTAGACCTAGTTTGTGGTGGTGGTTTTTTTAAATATTATTTTCTGTTTTTATTTTATTTATTTATTTATTTTTTGAGACAGAGTTTGGCTCTGTTGCCCTGGGTAGAATGCAGTGGCATCATCATAGCTCACTGCAGCCTCAAACTCCTGGGTTCAAGTGATCATCCTGCCTCAGCCTCCTGAGGAGCTGGAACTATAGGCACATGCCACGACACCCTACTAATTTTTCTGTTTTTAGTAGAAACGGGGTCTTACTGTTGCTCAGGCTGGTCTCTAACTCCTGGCCTCAAGCAATCCTCCTGCCTCAGCCTCCCAGAGTGCTAGGATTATAGACATGAGCCACCGTACCTGGCCTACCTTTTTAATAATAAAAAGGTTTTAATACATACAAAATTACAGAGAATAGGATAATGAATCCCATCATCCAGTTATAATAATTATCAAATACAGTATTGTTATCATCCAATTGCAATAATCATCAGCTCATAACCAATCTTGTTTCACTTCACCTTTACCCACTTTCCCACCTTTACACATATTATTTTACAGCAGATCACAGACATCATATAATCTTATCCTGAAATAATTCATTTAAATAATTTAGTATGTATCTCTAACAAGGAGTTCTTTAGAAAGCACAACTTGGGGGCATAGGGATTCTTTTTGGGGCAGTGAAATGTTTTGGAAGTAGATAACGGTGGTGGTTACACAACATTGTGAACGTATTAAATGCCTCTGGATTGTTCACTTTAAAATGGTTAATTTTTTATGTGATTTTAACCTCAATAAAAAATAAGTTAAGTGCTTAAAAAAATCTGAAGGGAAAAAAAGCCCCATATAACCACAGTACCATTTTCACACATAAACTAAAGTAACCTTTTATTTTTAAAAACATTATCAGAAAGTCTATTTTGTGCTGGATTTGAATTCCCTTAAGTACTCTTCTGTTTATATATATTTGTATATATTATAAATGGCTATTGCCTGTCTCCTCCAGCACCTTTATTGTGACTGTATTAAATGCCGCTAAATTGTTCACTTTAAAATTATTAATTTTATGTAAGGAAAGAAATAGAAAAGAAAGACTGGGCCTCTTTGGGTATGTGAAATGTTTGAGTGGGCTGGCAGGAAGGGGTAGGAAGGGCATTTAAAGTGAGAGGGAACTTCAAGTAAAAACAGAGAGCTATTAGAGTTTGAGTAGGGGAGATGTTGGGAGGGAGATTGGGCAAATCACGAAGGCCCAGGCTTGTGTTTGAGTCATAGGAGAGAAGGAATTCCCTGTTTTACTAAGGCAGATGGACTCAGTCCTATAGGCAGTGGAGAATCAGTGGCTTTTGACCACTGCACATTGTGGAAGATTATTGAAATATCAACATATATGTAGGGGAATTGAATCAGGGAAGGCTTGGAGCTTCGTGACCGGTGTAGAGGCCAGTGGCACCAAGTGCATCTAGGTATGACTTGTGATGGGCTGTACTAGAGAGGAAGCAAGAGGAATAATAGTTCTGCTTAGTGCTTATGAAATGCCAGGCACTGTTTTATGTGGTTTGAGTCACTTACTTTACATAGGAACCCTGTAAAATAGGAACTCTTCTTTCCCCCATTGTGCAGATAAGGAAACAGGCTGGGAGAGGCTGAGAAACTTGCCTAAGTTTGCACAGCTACTAATGTGGCCTAGATTTGAACCCAAGCAGATTGACTCCAGAGCCACTGCAGTTTTAATTATGATGCTGAGATGAATGTAAGATGGTTTTTTTTCTGAAGCCCTCACACTAAGCTTTCAGATTGAGGAGGGAAAAATAGGAGGAAGGGGCAGGAAAGCTGGAGTAAAGACATTTTTCCCCTGGGGAACCAAGAGCTGGTACGAGCCTTGTCAGGTGGGTCTTCCAAGTAGAAATACCTACTGGCAAATGGGCCTGTGGACTAGAGCTCATGGCTAGAGGTAAATCTCTAGAGACTAGCAAAGGAGCCTTCAGAAAGGAAGAACCAGAAAAGCGTAGAGTCTAGTCCCATCCTTCCCGCTCACCCCATGCTTTCCACCCTGCCCCCCGCCCCAGTGTACCCTGACTTGCGCCCTGCTGGGCCCTCTCAAAAAGCCACACGTCCTTGTCTCCTTGCTCTTCCCCAGATGGCTCTGGGGGTCAGGGAAGGCGTGGGCAGGCACCTGGTCACAGGCTTTTCACCGTCATGCTAGTTCCTGATA
Organism: Mirza zaza; assembly: GCA_008750895.1. NCBI lineage: Eukaryota > Metazoa > Chordata > Mammalia > Primates > Cheirogaleidae > Mirza > Mirza zaza. The sequence continues at coordinate 159,703 of VSMD01065894.1, forward strand.
TTTGGGATGAAAAAAATTAAGGTTAATGATGTTTCTTTTCTGAGGTTCTAGGAAAGGGATGTGGGGGAAAACTGTGGTATGTTTTTTTCTTCTCTACTTTTGATTTTTGTGTCATACAGCTTTGCTCTATCTAATTTTAAAATTTTCCCTAAAGGGCATGATGAAAAGTTCTCTATGGAAACTTTCAGTCTTAGGCAGATTAAGGCAATAGAGAAAGTCCACAAAATAAAAAAGCTTTAATTAGGCCGGGCGTGGTGGCTCACACCTGTAATCCTAGCACTCTGGAAGGCCGAGTCAGGTGGATCGCTCAAGGTCAGGAGTTCGAAACCAGCCTGAGCAAGAGCGAGACCCCGTCTCTACTAAAAAAAATAGAAAGAAATTAATTGGCCAACTAATATATATAGAAAAAATGAGGCGGGCATGGTGGCGCATGCCTGTAGTCCCAGCTACTCGGGAGTCTGAGGCAGGAGGATTGCTTGAGCCCAGGAGTTTGAGGTTGCTGTGAGCTAGGCTGATGCCAGGGCACTCTAGCCCAGGCAACAGAGCAAGACTCTGTCTCAAAAAAAAAAAAAGCCTCAATTATTATAATAGCGTCTTAACATCTCAGTAGTCTCCCCCTTTCCCCTCCAGTGCATGATATCCAGTACTGGGGTGTTAGTATTTAAACACTAAAGCCCAGAGCCGCCCAGGACCATCTCCCTTCAGCCCCTCTTCCCAGCCTCAGTGTGCCTCTTGCCCTCAGGCCCGGCTCCAGCCAGACCATCCCCCAAGTGTGTGCCCTGCTTTTTCCTGCTCACAGGCTATTGTCCTTGCTGGTTCCTCTCTCTGAAATGTTCTTCTTTGTCCTGCATTACCAGATAGTGACCAGCCTCCAGCATGCAGCTCTGGGCTTACACATGCGCCACCTCTCTTACCCTCACCAGCACTCTTTGATGGAGAGACTATTCTACCCACTCACAGATTATATGGCTGTGTGTGTGTGTGTGTGTGTGTGTGTGTGTGTGTGTGTGTGTGATGTGTGAACATGTGTGTACGAATGTATATACTCATTTTACAGATATACAGGTAGAGCAAACAGAGACACAGAGAGAGGTTAAGAATTTGCCTAATATCACAGAACTAGTAAATCAAGGGGCTTATTCCAAAGCCCATACTCTCAGCTACCAATATTAGCAGCGTTCAAATCAATGTCTGGTTGAGGCATATCACTAAGCTGTGCTATAAACACTCAGAAGTGGGAAATATGAGGAAGCTTTGCTAAACCTTTTTTCCCTGTCTTTCCTCCCTGGGTCCAGGTTGAAGTGAAGCCATATGTGCTGGATGATCAGATGTGTGATGAATGCCAGGGCACACGCTGTGGTGGGAAGTTTGCCCCGTTCTTCTGTGCCAACGTCACCTGTCTGCAGTATTACTGCGAATACTGCTGGGCAAGCATACATTCCCGTGCTGGGCGGGAGTTTCACAAACCGCTGGTGAAGGAGGGAGGCGACCGCCCTCGTCACGTCCCGTTCCGCTGGAGCTGAGCCCAGGGCCGACCCAGCCACAAGTACTGGAGTAGATAACAAGGAGGGAAAAGAGAGGGCACTGCCTCAGGGCTTACAGTGTTCTGGAAATCTGTGCATTCGTTCTCGATTTTTAAAGAAGAAATGGGTCTTTTTATTATTATTATTATTATTATTATTTACAGTCATATTACTGAACTCAGTGTCCAGTATAATGCAGAATTGCAGAGTGTATAACGGTACTGATTTGCACTTTGATTCACACCTTTGTCTGCTTGGTACCTTAATTTTTTACAACTGATTTGTCACTCGTGACAGTACGTAGACTGCCATTCTCATCAGCGGCCATCAGGTTGATGTCTGTGATTCTTTTGTTTGTTGTTGTGTTGTTGTTGTTCTGATTGTGTTTGAACTGGAGCATGCACTTATTTTCAGAAACTTAGAGAGTTGCCCCTAGGACAAGACTTACCAAAGGTAATACTCGTGAGTAGGTGGCAGATGTAGCAAAACTTCACAACAATTCAGCAATCATTAGTTGGGGTCATTTAGAGTAAGGATAACCCTTAATGAAAATAAGCCTTTAGTTGCTCTCTATTTTGACTTGTAAGGATACCTCATAAGCTGGATCTTTATTTTTCTTTCATGTTTGATTTTTGTTTTGCTGAGGATTTTGGTTAGATCTTTTAGTGTTATGTAAATTTATGCTGCAATAGCTTTTGCTGCTATTAAAATGGTATTATTAATACCATAATACTCTATTCAGGCTAAGGTATCAATTAAAAAAAAACACAAAAACCCAACAACACACTTTTGTGATTTAGGGATAGAGTCAACTGCCGAAAGGAGATCAGAATAGACTTCAGAAAGCTTCAACGGAAGGTCACTATTTCTGACTGCATGTTTACTTAATCAGGTTGCTGCATGCAATAAATTTTATATCCAATGTCTAGTATAAAACCTTCCCACAATGCACAAATTAAGAATCTATATAAGCTATAAAATACTCATTTTTTTAAAAAGATTTTTTTCATTCAAAGAGTTGGTAATTGACCGGAGGAAGGCATGCCTCAATAAATGGAATGCTTCTGAATAGGAAGAGCCCATAACAGAATGACCTATATTACAACAATAGAAAACCTAGGTGTAGGATATTCTTAAAGCAAATTTGTGGATGGTAGATGAAGTACTTTGCGGTGCTCTGTTATATATTGTGCAATTTATTTTATATAGTAAAGTGATTATGTCTAACTGTGATCAAATTTAACTGTTTAAAGCCTCTGTGTCAGACATTAACGAACTTGACAGTTCATAACTGGTATATTATTAACTAACACATGAGCTCTTAGTTACAATCTCCTAGTGCTTGCACCATTTTACATAGCTTCAGACCTTGTCCAGAAAACCAAAGAGCTCATCTTAGCTTACAAACACTAAGAATATATACAGTATATAGAGATAAGTTGTCAGATTGACAAACTAGGCACATTTATAAGAAAGTTGTGTAATGGTGATGCTAAAGAAATGTCTGTACAAAATAAGATGGCCTGGGCAGAGTTGGTTGTCTGGGTGAGAAATTTACTACTTAATTCCCTGGATTTATCCTGTAAAGCTTGAATAGAATTAAGACCTGCTAGTACTACCATGGACATTTTTTTAGCATTCACTCTTGGGCTGCAGATAGTAATATATAAACACACACAATGATTGTGAGACTATGTAAATCTTTTTTTAATCTTCTTCCTATATTTTGGAATTCTGGGGACAATCTGACTGGATATGACACTGCAGAATAGATTTAAGTCGCTGTGTTTTATGTGCTGTGATGTCCTTGTACTGTCTTAAGTTAGTATTGCTTGTTTTTGTTTTGTTTTGTTTTTTCTCCCATGTTTAGTTGCAATTACTGGCTCTCAAACTATAGTTTGTTTTCATAAAGGAAAATAGTTTTTTACTGGATTAAAAATGCTTATTAGAATCCTCCCCTTTTGAGGTTACCTCTGGGCTTTTTGGTAATAATTGCTTTTTTCCAGCCCAGGTGTGGTTTTGTTTGTTTTTTTCTATGTTTGTGGGTTTTTTTCATCTGTACAAGAAATTTTGTTATGCACTACTACTTTTTGTATTCTAGACAGTTTTCAAAAGTTGGCTGAAGATTTTTTTTTTTCGTTTTTAAGGAAAAAGGCATGCTTTCTGACTGACATGATCTTTTGCAATACCTCAATTTTGAAATATAGGAAAGAAAATGATATTTTCTAAGTAAGTTTATTCAGAAAAATATATATTAATTTAATTCTGCAAGAAAATGATTTAACAGATGGGTAACTTTATTTTTTTCATGCTTATTTGTGTTTTTTGAAAATGAAGAAGTTAGAGCTTTATAACTATAATATTAAAGATCATATCTAACCTACAGAAATCTACCTAATTATGTGAAAGAAGCAAAACTTTTTGAAGAAGCACCCCTCTTTCATGTACTAAAATAACACTGAGATTTTTTTAAAAAGCTGGAAGGTTGTACAGAATAAAGCTAGAGTGAAGGAAAAAAAAAAAAAACATTGTCATGAAGAATAGGTTACAAAAAATAAACTCCATTTGGTGCTGAAAGTTGTGAATAGATGGTGGAAACTACTTTCCCTTAATTTGTATATTTATAATCAAGCGTTGATTGTGCACGACTGACCAGGATTGTGAAAGAGTTCTTCTGTTTGTATTTTTTTAAAGAGAACTTTTTTAGTTTATTAAATTATAACATGTTCCCTTTTGTTTTGTAAATAAATGTGCCCCCAAGTTGTTAATGTTATATTAAAAGAGAGGGTCCTTCAAAAGAAATTATTTTTTAAAACACAGATGTGTTCTGACCTGCAACTTGACTGGGAAGCCCCTGGGTAACACAGGTCCTGTTGTGGCCTTTCCTTGATGTGACACTTGAACTAGTCGATTTTTTGAAGGCTATAACCTAACCTCGACTATTTGTTGTTATGTGCAATACTGTTTGTACTGTTTGTATAAAAAATAGAAAAAAAAAAGAAAAGAAAAAAGGCATAAATCTTTATTGCAGATTTATTTTCATTGCAAACTTTAGACATTGTGATTCACTGAAATCATTTTTCTACTGTCAAATATGTACCTTTTCTTCATGCTGGTATTTTTTCAATAGTAATGTAGCCTTTGTACTGAGACAAATTTTCATTGTTATTTTTAGAAAGATTTTTTGCTAAGAAAAAAATTAAACATATTTACATATTTTTCATTTTATTTCGTATTTTCTTTAAGGAGTGCTTTCTCAATCATTAATAGAGTTGTTTCTGGGAGGGACTTTCATATCTGGTCAATGTCATAATATTATTTTGTATTTTTATTGGAATAAATTAATTTTATGATGCTAATTCTTTAAAAGTTTATTTTTTTCATTTCAGTTATTTTTGAAGCTAAAACCTTTGTAATATTGTTACTAAAGTGTCTAGTTTTTTGAAATGCAAAGCTTTATGTATTAACTTGCTGATGTGGTTTACAATAGTGTGACAACGATGAAAATGGTTGGTTATGTAAAATGATTGGAAATGTAATGGATAATTGGGTAATAAAATGACAGAATGAGCAGAACATGTGAGATTCTGACAAGCCTTTTCCTTTATTACAGTGGTTTAGTGTAAGACTAGGGATGTCACAGTACAGCTCTCTAGGGATGTCACAGTGGATTTATACAACACCAGGTGCAGCCAAATCTGTGGCCCTGATAATGAAGTCACTCCTACTGAAATACCCCCGGGTTTAAAACCTGGCCAGGTCAACAGAACGTTTCATTGCTTTCCCCCTCTAACTCTTCATTATGTCCTCTGTGTGTGTGTGTGTGTGTGTGTGTGTGTGTGTGTGAGAATCTGCCACCAACTGCTGTCTGTGTGTGTGAGACGATGCCTTTCTCCCGGGCTGAATCTTTGATGTGCATTTACAGTGGTGATGTCTCTGAGTCAAAAGAATTTGCTAAGAGGACACCACCTTCTGTGTTGTGGAGACTGGAGCTGCAGTGTCTCACCTGTGTTACCTCCCGGTAAGGCTCGGTTGGCAGCACGGTGGAAGCACACTGGGATGTCACCACTGTATATGGACACTGTGTAAGTGTCGGGCTGCATCTTCCTCCACACCCCTGCCTGCTCCCTGTTACGGTGCCCTTGTTTGCCTTTTCTTGTGGCAACTCCGTGCATGATCTGTCTGCCCTCCTTTTTTTCCAACACCCTCCTCACCTGGAAGCTGTGCTGTTAAGGCAGCGTGTCATTGCAATGGCACCTAAAATTAAAACAAAAAAATCACACAACTGCAAAACTGGTGTTGCGTAAACAGAACAGCCAATGACTTGCTCTAGACAGATGATGTGTTTCTACTAGTCGTTGATGGCCTCTTCCGGTTCCGTTGCCACGGAGGTGAGGTTAATCAATAACTCGGAGAAACGCGTGTCCAGATTCGGCTCTTGGGTATGCTCTATGTATTCAGTTTTGTAAATAATATATAGATTAGATCAAGTTGTGATGTAAAATTTTAACTCAAATTGGGTACTACTGGTTGGAATTTTACATTAACTACAAATAAATGATTAGGAACAGAAGAAAAGAAATTGGAAAATTCTTGCTTAGTGGTATAAAGATTATGCTTAGATTTCTGCCTATATCTTGTGTTTTATAGCTTGTTAGTGAGGCATGGGCTAATGCAGAACTACTGCATTTATGCAGTTAGCAAATAACTGCTAGTTTTCATTTTATCTATTATATTAGCAACAAAATGGCATTTAACTGGGTAAAGCTCCTACCTAAATATTTGAGTATTGTGACATCTCTACTTTGCAAGGTTTGAGTGAAAGATTAGTCACAGATTAGTGAAAAAAAGTACCTTTTGTTAAAACTGATTTATTTGAATGGACTGTTGCCTTTTCACTAGTTTGTATGGTATGTCAGCTAACATTTCTTTGGGTTTTTTTCCTTTATAATAACCAAACTTCTCTATCTCAGCTGCAATAGTGTTCCATCTTACCACAGAGTATTTTATAATTAAATGCTGTTGACTTTACTCTATACCCCAAAATGGGTCAAGAAGTGGATATATGATTCGGGGACGTTTAAATTTGTATGACAACAAAGTTAATTGCAACAAGTAGAAAACTTGGGTGCTAAAACAGGATAACTTCTCTTTTTCTTTCCTGGGTATAGTTCTGTTGGGGTATAAAGTATTAGGTATTTGTATTTTTGCTGTCTAAATAATGGACATAACTTTTAGAGTGTTCACAGCTAAGATCTCTGTATTTGTTTTTCAACTAACAACTAATTTTAAATGTATTGTATCTTTTATTACCTGTTCTCTTAGATTGTTTTTTGCTAGTAACCCTTACTCAGCTTCTGCCTTTGGGGCTTGGACTAATATTGCTTGTATGGAACTACAGTACTGTGACTAAACATGGAGCTCAATGCAGCTACTGCTTACAACTGCTTAAACTTTGTAGTTTGGACTTCATTTTTTTTTCTGTAATAACTTATTAAATCTAGTTGTATGAAGTACTGACACTTGTCATCCTTTGCATTTGCTAAGTAAGGAACAGCTTCGAGTATATGGTTTGCATGTGGGAACATTGGCACATTCTGATTTGTCTGATGAGCCGTTTTTGTTTCTTGGACACATCTCCCTTTACAACAGATCACAGCAAAATTCACCTTTTCCCTGTCACAAGTAATACTCGTTTAAGACACACAGTATTTTATTGTTGACACATGTGAAAGTGTTTTCAAGGGGTTTGAGAAGTGGAATTGGGTTTTTTCATGCCAGCACTTGCCACATGAAACCAATTCTCATAACCAATCGTAACCAAGAATGTCAATGGAAAAGTAAGTGTACTTACTTTTTATCGTATCTTTTACACTAGGCTCTCCGATTTTTTTAAAAAATGGGTCTTTTTAGTATAAAATCCCGTATCGATTTTGGACGTGCTGGAAGCACCCTCCTAGGTACTTTCTAATCCTTTTAGAAAACGGATCACAAGGGGCTGCACATACATATGAATCCCCTGGAGAACCTTCCAGAAGAAGCCTATGCCAGCGTTCCACACACACACCCCGCCCCCCCAGATTGATTGAATTGGTGTCAGGTGGGGTCTGGGCGCAGGTATTCATTCTTAAACTCCCTGCCCATCGCCCCCAAGATAGAGAACAAATGCGCCGGCGCCTCGGGCCGCCAGCACCTTCCCTGGGAGGCCAAGGGGACCTTTGGGGCAGCGACGGCGGCGGCCCCAGCCGGCCGGGAGTCGGGTCCTCCGGGCTGCTCCTCCCGAGTCGCGAACGGGTCAGGGCCGCCCCGCCAGGCGACGGGGTCGGCCTGCTGGGGGCGTCCGGCGGGGACAGCGAAGCCGGGCCGCCAGGTCTGGACTCACGCTCCCTCCCAGCCCTCCCTACCCCCGGTCTCCCGCACCGCACCCCGTCCTGCAGCTGCTACCCACATCCGGGTCCCAAGTTCTGTCCCTCTCCCCGCGACGCTGGCCCGGGCCTGTCGTGGTGGCCCGTCCGCTCCTCGTCGCAGCCCCGCAGGTAAGCTCCCCGCTGACCGGCGGGCCGCGCCCACCTGGCCTGAAGGGCCGCGCTGCGCCCCAGCCGGCACGTGCGCGGGCGCCGCCCCGGGGGTCGTGGCTAACTGAGCACAAGCCCCACCTGCAGCCGGCAGAGCGTCCCAGACCCCTGCAGGTAACTCGGGAGTGGGTTTAAGCTCCCTGTGCCGCTGGGATAGCTAACACTTGGAGCTCTGAGTCCCTTTTGGTCCCTCCACCGCAAATGGGGAGAGAAATATGTTTCAAGCCCCTTTTAATAGTCTGATTTTATATATAAAAACGTAATAATATATTCAGCTACAGATGGAATCCTGTTTTCAGACGTCTGACTCGGAGCCCACATTTATCCCCTGATAAAAAGGCTCCTTTAAAAAAAAGTTATTTCAGAATATTATGGGATAGATTATAAGGTTCTGATGTCTGGCCGGGCGCGGTGGCTCACGCCTGTAATCCCAGCACTCTGGGAGGCCGAGGCGGGCAGATTGCTCAAGGTCAGGAGTTCGAAACCAGCCTGAGCAAGAGCGAGACCCTGTCTCTATTATAAATAGAGAAGAAATTAATTGGGCCAACTAATATACATAGAAAAACAATTAGCCGGGCATGGTGGCACATGGCTGTAGTCCCCGAGACTCGGGAGGCTGAGGCAGGAGGATTGCTTCAGCCCAGGAGTTTGAGGCTGCTGTGAGCTAGGCTGACATCACGGCACTCACTCTAGCCTGGGCAACACAGTGAGACTCTGTCTCAAAAAAAAAAAAAAAAAAAAAAAAGGTTCTGACGTCCCAACTCTTGACATGAAGGGGGAGTGGGCAAGTGAGTGGTGCCCTGTGACTAGCAGCTTATTTCCAGGGACGAGCATTGATTGGGAGTCTTGGCGTTCCTGTGCGTGAGGTTTGAAGCTGGCCCTTGCTAGATACCAAACACCTGCTGATTGAGCCGATGTGCAGGACAGGCCCTGCCTGTTGAGAAGACCACAGGTTGTCTAAGGTGCTTTACGGAAAGGAAAATTCATCACTGGCAAACGCTGATGGACATTCACCTTTTAAAACTGAGACTTGGTGATATTTCACCTTGGCACATGCATGTGTAGGGAAACGATATTCACATGAGCACTCCCAAATTAGTCATATTATATTATAAATCAAATATGATTCTAGAATTATGCAGTCCTACTAAATAGGTTATTAAGGGGAGGGGAGGGGTTGCCCAAATTGAAGGGTTCTAATGCTAGTCAAAGGATTGTTGGGAGGAAAAACTCTTTCCTTCCCAACTTAGGTTTAGTGATGGGGTGGTCTGCAAATTAACCAAAAAAGGTTAACAGTAGAAAAGACGAAGTTTATCCATACATATATGGAGTGCACAGAAGAAGTGATTCCTTCCATAACTAGAGATCAGGGTTTATACACCTAACTTAATAAGGGAAAGGGACAGGGAGAAACAGGCTTCTGTGGGAAGATCAGGTGATTTCTTTAAGAAAGACAAATGAGTTTCAGGAGATAGTTTGTGATGATGCTTGTGCAGGTGCAGTGGGCTTTTTCTGCCAGTAAGACTCCCACAGATGGGATTTATGGCAGCCTCAGGCTCAGAAGTGCCTGCGTTTAGATAAAGGAAGCTCTGAAAAGGCTTATTTTTGCATGTATTGAATCTCAAACATCTTCAGTTTAAAATCTTCATATCAACTCTGGGGGTCCACGTGGGTCCCCACAGATAAATGACTGAAGCGTTGCTATTCACTGAAACAGATAACTGAAAAGCTCTCTTTATTCTATCCCATTACATAGTAATAGTATGAAGGGAATAAAATCGAGTGTTGGCAATGTTTGTGTTTAGATAAAGAGGGCTCTGCCGTAACTGCATGTGCACTCATCTCAACGTGTCATTCTGGCCCCAAGGTCAGCCCAGGTCCCGTCATTGTCCTCTTTGCTGTTACTGGTCAAACCTTTGGTTAAGGTGGTTTGGGCTCGGCTATTAAGTTTAAAGGGAAACATTCCAACTTGTCACCTTCAGTGCAGGCCTAAACAAAATACATTTTGTTGTAAATGTGGGAAAAACTCCCATGGCAAGTCTTGGTCCCTAAAGTAAGGAGTTGTTTTGTGCACCTGGTCTCTTTTCAAAAGACAAGGGCCTTTTGCTCAATTGTGTTACTCATCATTAAAACCAAAATGCAATTCCAATACATACCCACTAGAGTGACTAAAATTTAAAAGACTGAAAATACCACATTAGGGAAGATCTAGATAAGTACTGGAAGAAGCGTAAGTGGCATGTCTTAGTCTGTTTTCAGTTGCTATAACGGAATACCCGAGAAGGGATAATGTATAAAGAAATTTATTTTTTAAGTTCTGGAGGCTGAAAAGTCCAAGAGATGTGCCGGCATCTGGCGAGGGCTTCTTGTTGTGTCATAACATGGCAGAAGGGCCAGCAAGCACGTGAGATGGAGAGAAACCAGAGGCCAAACTCCGTTTATAACAACCCAGTGTCGAGATAACATTAATCCATTCTTGAGGGCTCTGCCCTCCTGACATGATCAACTCTTATTAGGCTCCATCTTCCAACACCATTGCATTGGAGATTAAGTTCCCAGCGCATGGAATTTTGGGGGAGACACTCTAACCATAGCATGGTACACCTATTTTGGAAAGCTCTTACAAAAGCCGAATGTGTATATATCCTGTGATGCAGCCTTTTCACTTGGAGGTATAGGCCCACCAGGAATATGGGGTATGTTCATAAGACATGTCCAAGAATGATCACAGCTGCACTATTCATACAGCCCCCAAATGGAAGCTGTCCAAATGCCCGGCAGTATTAGAAGGGATACATTATAGTAGATCCACAAATGCAATACTGTGGGAGAGTGAGACATCCATAAAGTCAAGATGCAGAACATTTCCAGCACCCAAGGAGCACTCACGCTGCCCTTTCGTAGTCACGACCACTTCCCTCCCATTCCCACCCCCTTTAACCCATGGCAACCACTCATCTGTTCTTCCGTTCTATAACTTCATTATTTCAAGAATATTATATAAGTGGACACACATTAATATATAATCTTTTAGGGACTGGCTTTGTTCAGCCTAATTCTCTGTAGGTTGATCTCAGTATTTGTATCAATAGATTAAACAATTTTTTTTTTTTTTTTTTGAGACAGAGTCTCACTCTGTTGCCCAGGCTAGAGTGAGTGCCGTGGCGTCAGCCTAGCTCACAGCAACCTCAAACTCCGGGGCTCAAGCGATCCTTCTGCCTCAGCCTCCCGAGTAGCCGGGACTACAGGCATGCACCACCATGCCCGGCTAATTTTTTTCTACATATTTTTTAGTTGGCCGATTTCTTTCTATTTTTTAGTAGAGACAGGGTCTCGCTTTTGCTCAGGCTGGTTTCGAACTCCTGACCTTGAGCAATTGGCCCGCCTCAGCCTCCCAGAGTGCTAGGATTACAGGCGTGAGCCTCCGCGCCCAGCCTAGTTCAAACTTTTTTATTGCCAAGTAGTATTCCATGGTATGGAGGCACCAGTTTGTTTAACCATTTACTTGCTGAAGGACATGTAGATTGTTTCTAGTTTGGGACTAATAACAAAGCTGCTATGAACCTTCATGTACAGGTTGTTGTGTGAACATGTCTTCATTTTCTCTGGGATAAATGCCCAGGAAGGCAATTTCAGGATCATATAGTAGTTTCACATTTATTTTTTTAAGTACAAAACTTTTCTAGAGTAGGTGTACAATTTTACATATCCACCAAAATATGAGTGATTCCGTTTCTCTGAATCCTTTCTAGTATTTTATATTGTCACTATTTATTTTAGCCATTCTGATAGGTGTGTAGAAACACTCCATTGTTGTTTTAATTTCTTTAATGGCCAATAATGTTGAACATTTCTTCATGTGTATATTTGCCATTGTATAGCCTCTTCAGCGAAATGTCTCTATTTTTGCTCATTTTCTAAATTGATTTTTATCATGTAGCTATTTTTCAATCACCTTATTTTAGAAAATAATTTGAAATTGCTCAGATAGTTAGAAAACTGATCAGATAGCACAGAGAGTTCCCATATAGCCTCAACATCCCCCCCCCCAGTTTCCCTTGTTATTAACGTCTTCTTGCATTGTTAGTGTGGTACATTTATAACAACTGAGTAATTATATTGATATATTATTACTAACTAAAGTACATAGTTTACATTAGGGTCCACTATTGGTGCTGTACATTTTTGAGTTTTTACAAATGGATAATTTCATATAACTACCATTATAGTATGTCGTGACAGCAAAGAAAGGCAAGCTTCAAGATGATTTCTCTTCTGATGCTCATTTAATTCATGTGGAACCCATCTATCCAGCTTCTTTACCAGTTTGTTTCAAATGGTCCAATATTGTTGGAATAGCAATGTCAATAAATACAGAAGAATTTAACTGCCCTCAACATCTCATGCGCTCCCACTATTTGTTCCTTCTCTCTCCCCTCAACCCTTAGCAACCACCAAACTTTTTAGTCTCTATAGTTTGAGTTTTTTCTAAAATGTCCTGTGGTCAGAATCACACAATATGTAGCCTTTTAAAACTGGCTCTTTCACTCAACAGCATGCACTTAGGGTTTCTCCATGTCCTTTCCTGGCTTCATAGCTCATTTCTTTTTATCACTGAATAATATTCCATTGTATGGATGCACCAGGTTTTTGTTCTTTTTAATTCATTTCCCTGCTGAAGGACATCTTGGTTGCTTCCTGTTTGGGGTAATTATTAATAAAGCTGCTCTGAATATCCATGTGCAGGTTTTTGTGAGAACACAAGCTTTCAGTTCATTCAGGTTGTAAGCATCTATGAGCCTGATGGCTGGATTGTATGGTAAGGCTACATATAGGTTTGTAGGAAACAGGCAAACTGTCTTCCAAAGTGGCTGTGCCATTTTGCATTTCTACCAGCAATGGGTTTCTGTTCTACATCCTTCACAGCATTTGGTATTATCAGTGTTTTGCATTTTCACCATTCTAAGAGGTGTTTACTGGTAACTGGTTGTTCTAATTTGCCATTCCCTAATGATACATGATGCAGATCATCTTTTCATATGCTAATTTGCCACCTGCCTCTCCATTTGGTGAGGTGTCTTATTCAGATCTTTTGCTCATTTTTTAATTGGGTTAATAGTTTTCTTACGGTTGGGTTTTAAGAGTATTTTTGTAAATTTTGGATATATGTCCTTTATGTATCTTGCAGATATTTTTTCCCAGTTTGTGGCTTGTCTTACTCTTGTGACAGTATCTTTCACAGATGTTTTTAATTTTAATGAAGTTCAACCCATCAGATTTTTCACAAGTGGTGCCTTCGATGTATCTAAAAGTCATCACCAAACCCTAGGTCATCTAGATTTTTTCCTATTTTATCTTCTAGAAGTTTATAGTATTGTGTTTTACATTTAGATCTGTGTCCAATAGACTTTGAGTTAGTTTTTGTGAAAGTTATAAGGAATGTGTGTGTGTCTGTATCTAGATCCTTTTTTTTTTTCTTTTCTTTTGCATGTGGATGTCTGGCACCATTTGTTGAAAAGACCATCTTTTCTCCACCGAATTGCATTTGCTCCTTATAGTGATTGATTTTTGAATGTTGAACCAGCCTTGCATATCTGGGATAAATCCCACCTGGTCATGGTATATATATTCTTTGTATACATTTTTGGATTTGATTTGCTATTTTGTTGAGGATTTTTGCATTTATATTCACAAGAGATAATTGTCCATAGTTTTTTTTTTTTTTTCTTGTAATGTCTTTATCTGGCTCATAGTAGTATAGTAGTCCCCTCCTTATCTGTAGAGGATATGTTCCAGTCCACCCAGAGGATATCTGAAACTGTAGATACTACTGAACCCTACATATGCTATGTTTTTCCTATACATATATGCCTATGATAAAGTTTAATTTACAAGTTAGGCACAGGAAGAGATTGATAATAATAGAATAATCACAACAATATACTGTAATAAAAGTTATGTGAATGTGGTCTCTCTCTCTCTCTCTCTCTCAAAATACCTCATTGTCCTGTACTTGCCCTTCTTGTGATGATATAAAACGCCTACGTGATTAGATGAAGCGAGACGAATGACGTAGGCACTGTGACATAGTGTTAGGCTATGGTTGACCTTATGATGATACACCAGGAAAAGGATCACCTGCTTCAGGTAATCCGTGATCATCAAGCCACGATGATGCCAGTGGTTGGATGTCAGGAGCAGACGATGTCGATGACTCATGGGTGGGAAGTGTATACAGCAGGCGTCCTCAAACTACGGCCCCCAGGCCACATGCAGGTGTTTTTGCCTGTTTGTTTTTTTACTTCAAAATAAGATATGTGCAGTGTGCATAGGAGTTTGTTCATAGTTTTTTTTAAACTATAGTCCGGCCCTCCAACAGTCTGAGGGACAGTGAAGTGGCCCCCTGTTTAAAAAGTTTGAGGACCCCTGGTATACAGCGTGGATACACTGGACAGGGGGATGCTTTGTGCCCCAGGTGGAGTGGAGCGGGACAGCATGAGATTTCCTCACGCTACTCAGAGTGCAGTTTAAAGCTTACAAATTGTTAATTTCTGGAATTTTCCATTTAATATTTTTTAGACCAAAGTTTCCCGTGGGCAACTGAAACAGAGGAAAGTGAAACCATGAGTTGGGGGAGGGGTTGCTGTCATCACACACTGGGTAGAGGAAGTGTTCCCCCTGCTTCTATATTCTGGAAGAGATTGTAGAGAATTGGCATCCTTTTTCTGTAGGTGTTTGGTAGAATTCATCAGTGAAAACATGTGGGGCTGAAGCTTTCTGTTTTGGAAAGTTATTGATTCAATCTCCTTATTCAGATTATTTATTTCTCCTTGTGTGAGTTTTAATAGATTGTGCCTTTCAAAGAATTGATCTGTTTCATACAAGTTATCAAATTTGTGGGCATAGTTATTAATATTCCTTTATTTTTTTAATGCCCATGGGATCAGTAGTGATGCCCTCTCATTATGAGTAATTAGTGTCTTCTCTGTCTCTCTTTTTTTTTTTTGTTTTCCTGGTTAGAGGTTTATCAATTTTACTGATCTTTTCAAAGAGTCTACTTTTGGTTTCATTTGATATTCTCCATCATTTTCCTGTCTTCAATGTCATTGATTTTTGCTCTAATTTTTCTCCTGTTTGTATTAGTTTTATGTTACTCTTTCTCTAGCTTTCCAAAGTGGAAGTTTAGGCTTTTGATTTTTATAACTTCATTAGTAATATTTGCATTTAGTACTATAAATTTGGCTGGGCACGGTGGCTCACATCTGTAATCCTAGCACTCTGGGAGGCCAAGGCGGGAGGATGGCTTGATCTCAGGAGTTTGAGACCAGCCTGAGCAAGAGCGAGACCCTGTCTCTACGAAAAATAGAAAAATTAACCGGGCATGGTGGCGCATCCCTGTAGTCCCAGCTACTAGAGAGGCTGAGGCAGGAGGATCGCTTGAGCCCAGGAGTTGGAGGTTGCAGTGAGCTATGATGATGCCACTGCACTCTAGCCAGCGTGAGAGAGTAAAACCCTGTCTCAAAAAATACCCCCCAAAACCCCACAAAAAACTATCAATTTCTCTGAGGTGCTGCTTTTACTATATCCCACAAATTGTTGTACTTTCATTTCCTCAAAATATTTTAAAATTTCTCTTGAGATTTCTTCTTTGACCCATATGTTATTTATAAATGTGTTTAATATCCAAATATCTCAGAATTTTCCAGCTATCTTTGCATTAAATGATTTCTAGTTTAATCCCTTTGCGATCTGAGAACTTTGTATCTTTGTATCATACTTTGTATGATTTCTATCGTTTTAAGTTTGTTGAGATGTATGTTATGGCCTAGCATATGGTCTGTCTTGGTCAGTGTTCCATGTCACCATGGGAAGTATGTTTATTCTGTTGGGTGGTGTTCAGCTAAATTCTTATGGATTTTCTGCCTGTTAGATCTGTTAATTACTGACAGATGTGTTGAAGACTCTCACTACAGTTTAGCTTTGTCAGTTTTTGCCTCACGTATTGAGACGATCTGTCATTAGGTGCATACACATTAAGAATTGTGGCCGGGCGCGGTGGCTCACGCCTGTAATCCTAGCTCTCTGGGAGGCCGAGGTGGGCGGATCGTTTGAGCTCAGGAGTTCGAGACCAGCCTGAGCAACAGCGAGACCCCATCTCTACTATAAATACAAAGAAATTAATTGGCCAACTAATATATATAGAAAAAATTAGCCGGGCATGGTGGCGCATGCCTGTAGTCCCAGCTACTCGGGAGGCTGAGGCAGAAGGATTGCTTGAGCCCCCAGGAGTTTGAGGTTGCTGTGAGCTAGGCTGACGCCATGGCACTCACTCTAGCCTGGGCAATAAAGTGAGACTCTGTCTCAA